>VYZU01090655.1:1256-18035 GCA_013401355.1 Ceyx cyanopectus | reverse complement strand
AGAAACTGACTCAGAACAAAGGACAGATGGTTTGCCTACACCCAAAATATTTGTCATATATTTTCCATAGATATGGAGCTTAATTCCTTCTGATGGACTCAGGTTTTACAAAATAAATGTTATAAATGGGATATGAATGGTGTTCTCCCCAAGGCATACCTTCAAGTCACATTCGATTACTTTTGCACACATCCTGAAGATGAAGGGAATGTGTCATTTTATCATTTGTATTTATGTATTTGTAGTTTATAGTGTTGGTCTTCACAGATCTAGACTCTCATTTAAAGTTCTGTGGGGGATGCCATAAGCATCCAAACAAATTTTTTGGAAGGAGCCCTAACTTTATGAAAATTGTCCCTCTCAATGAGCCAGAACAAAACCAACACATCAAACATAATTTTGATAATGAACATCACCATTTTACATTCAAATACCTCCCAAAATGGTGGCAATTTATTAATGTCAGATTAAAGGGCTCAATTCATTATTCCCTTTCAGTAAAGAGGCAGTTAATGAGTGATGCATGCACACGGACAAGCTTCTAATTAGAGTTTCTGTATGTGTTGAAAGCTTGGTGCTGGGATACTGAGTGGCTGCCAGCAGACTATTGACTTTTTCCCTCTTTACTGAACATGCCTATTTATAAAGCTTGTTGCTAATGAGATGCTAATTGAGTCTGCCATATCTAAATAAAAAAAACCCTTGTGTTTATTGCTGAATCCTCTAAATGAAGCTCCATTTCAGAATATTCTCCCCTGACTCATTTTCCTTTGCACTCACTTTGCTCTGATTGAAAACAAATTTTGAACAATAGGAACAGGAAACCATTTAAAATAAAAAAACAACAAAACCAAAAAAACAAAACCCACACAACAACAAAAAAATTGATTTTTTCTAATATCAGTTTAGAAAAGAAACTAGTAAATTTCTGTCTGGGTATTCATATCTTCATATTTAGTTTTTCTTAAAACAATGCCAAATGCACTCAAATATGTGGTGAATGCTCTGTATAAAATGTATAAATACAAGTTTCTATGCCCTGGAGAGGTTCCAATATAATCATTTTGCAGGGAATGCTAACAGCCTAAATTATCACCACAAAAACAGCAACAAAACACATAAAAAATATAATGAAGGCAAGAGTAAGGATTAGAGCAATTAAATAATTAGGTTAGGTAATTTAGCTTTGCATGGGAGAGCAGTGAAGATAAAGAAGGTTTTATGACCTTCAGCTTATTATTCAGCTGCCATTAAACTCAGCTGAGTGCATTCATACACTCCTTTTCTGTTCAATGAATATTTTAGGAAAAAAATGGAAATATCTAAAAATGTTTGATTGTTCTTCAGGTGTCATATAGTAGTTGAAATGGTCATTGGATTTGAGGTTTGGTCAAATTACTTATACTTTTTTTTTTATTCTGCAAAACTCTTCAGTGCATCATGCACCATGGTTTTCTGTATTAACAGCAGTTCACTGAAGGCTGGGCTTACTTCAAGACTGCAATTTTGAAGTCTCAGGAGCAGGCTGTCCCTGTGTGTTGAAAAATGAGCTGGTGGGGTAGAAAACCAGTCTGGCTGAACAAGAAGCTCTTGCAAGAACTCAGGAAAATAAAAAAAAATAATTTATCACCTTTGGAAAATGGGGCAGGTGAGCCAGGAAGCATTTAAGGATGTTGTCAGGTCATGTAGAAAGAGAATTAGAGATGCAAAATCTCACTTAGAAATTAAGATGGCCAATTCTGTTAAGGATATTAAAAAATGCTTCTACAAATACATTAATAATAAAAGGAGGGCCAGAGAAAACATTAATTTCTTACTGGATGAAGGAGGGAGCATAGTGACAGGAAAAGGCTGAGATACTTAACACTGTCTTTTCCTCAGACTTCAACACAAAAATAGATTATCCTCATGGCAACCAGGCTCCTGAGTTGGTAGGCAGGGATGGGGAGCAGCATATCCCTCTTGTAATCCAGGAGGGGGTAGTTAGGGAGGTTTAGGTTAAATATCAGGAAGCAGTTCCTTATGGAAAGGGTCATTAGACACTGGAATGGGCTGCCCAGTGAGGTGCTGGAGTTGCCAATCCTAGTGGTGTTTAAGGAAAGATTGGATATGTCACTTAGTGCCATGGTCTAGCTGGGTGCTGTGGCATCAGNAGCCCTAACTTTATGAAAATTGTCCCTCTCAATGAGCCAGAACAAAACCAACACATCAAACATAATTTTGATAATGAACATCACCATTTTACATTCAAATACCTCCCAAAATGGTGGCAATTTATTAATGTCAGATTAAAGGGCTCAATTCATTATTCCCTTTCAGTAAAGAGGCAGTTAATGAGTGATGCATGCACACGGACAAGCTTCTAATTAGAGTTTCTGTATGTGTTGAAAGCTTGGTGCTGGGATACTGAGTGGCTGCCAGCAGACTATTGACTTTTTCCCTCTTTACTGAACATGCCTATTTATAAAGCTTGTTGCTAATGAGATGCTAATTGAGTCTGCCATATCTAAATAAAAAAAACCCTTGTGTTTATTGCTGAATCCTCTAAATGAAGCTCCATTTCAGAATATTCTCCCCTGACTCATTTTCCTTTGCACTCACTTTGCTCTGATTGAAAACAAATTTTGAACAATAGGAACAGGAAACCATTTAAAATAAAAAAACAACAAAACCAAAAAAACAAAACCCACACAACAACAAAAAAATTGATTTTTTCTAATATCAGTTTAGAAAAGAAACTAGTAAATTTCTGTCTGGGTATTCATATCTTCATATTTAGTTTTTCTTAAAACAATGCCAAATGCACTCAAATATGTGGTGAATGCTCTGTATAAAATGTATAAATACAAGTTTCTATGCCCTGGAGAGGTTCCAATATAATCATTTTGCAGGGAATGCTAACAGCCTAAATTATCACCACAAAAACAGCAACAAAACACATAAAAAATATAATGAAGGCAAGAGTAAGGATTAGAGCAATTAAATAATTAGGTTAGGTAATTTAGCTTTGCATGGGAGAGCAGTGAAGATAAAGAAGGTTTTATGACCTTCAGCTTATTATTCAGCTGCCATTAAACTCAGCTGAGTGCATTCATACACTCCTTTTCTGTTCAATGAATATTTTAGGAAAAAAATGGAAATATCTAAAAATGTTTGATTGTTCTTCAGGTGTCATATAGTAGTTGAAATGGTCATTGGATTTGAGGTTTGGTCAAATTACTTATACTTTTTTTTTTATTCTGCAAAACTCTTCAGTGCATCATG
Organism: Ceyx cyanopectus; assembly: GCA_013401355.1. NCBI lineage: Eukaryota > Metazoa > Chordata > Aves > Coraciiformes > Alcedinidae > Ceyx > Ceyx cyanopectus. The sequence continues at coordinate 14,771 of VYZU01090655.1, read as the reverse complement.
CACCATGGTTTTCTGTATTAACAGCAGTTCACTGAAGGCTGGGCTTACTTCAAGACTGCAATTTTGAAGTCTCAGGAGCAGGCTGTCCCTGTGTGTTGAAAAATGAGCTGGTGGGGTAGAAAACCAGTCTGGCTGAACAAGAAGCTCTTGCAAGAACTCAGGAAAATAAAAAAAAATAATTTATCACCTTTGGAAAATGGGGCAGGTGAGCCAGGAAGCATTTAAGGATGTTGTCAGGTCATGTAGAAAGAGAATTAGAGATGCAAAATCTCACTTAGAAATTAAGATGGCCAATTCTGTTAAGGATATTAAAAAATGCTTCTACAAATACATTAATAATAAAAGGAGGGCCAGAGAAAACATTAATTTCTTACTGGATGAAGGAGGGAGCATAGTGACAGGAAAAGGCTGAGATACTTAACACTGTCTTTTCCTCAGACTTCAACACAAAAATAGATTATCCTCATGGCAACCAGGCTCCTGAGTTGGTAGGCAGGGATGGGGAGCAGCATATCCCTCTTGTAATCCAGGAGGGGGTAGTTAGGGAGGTTTAGGTTAAATATCAGGAAGCAGTTCCTTATGGAAAGGGTCATTAGACACTGGAATGGGCTGCCCAGTGAGGTGCTGGAGTTGCCAATCCTAGTGGTGTTTAAGGAAAGATTGGATATGTCACTTAGTGCCATGGTCTAGCTGGGTGCTGTGGCATCAGGTCTTAGTCTGGACTTGATGACCTCAAAGATCTATTCCAACCTCAACAATAATTCTGTGTAATTCTGTGTCTCATTATGTTTGCATGTTTCTCAATGGTTTACGAATTCTTTTGGGTTATGTGAGTAAAGGCTAATCACAGTTAACAAAAAGACCTGACAAAAATCAAAGAGCAATGACAGGTGGAAACACTACAGTAACCTAACCAGGAGCACATTGGATAAGCTACTCCAAAAAACCATCAGAAGATAATAATGAGATGCCTGTTGAGTAAAACCCAACAAGATACATGAAGAAAAGAAACTCTCTGGAAGGCCATCAAAACTAAAGGATTTATTTCCTAAAGAGGTATATGACTTCTCTTGGAGTGGGCAGATAGTATGCAGATTGTATAAAACTTACTTGCGCTGGTAGAATTCATGCTACTTCGGGTAAGAACTCCGTCAAAAGGCACAGTCAGGACCTTGAGCTTCAGAAAAGGAAAATTCCAGTTCTTCAAGGAGTTAGTCAATAAGATATCCTGGGAAACAGTCCTCAGAGACAAGTGGGCAGAACAGAGATGTCTAATTTTTAAGGACACCCTTCAGAGACTTCAAGAGATCTTAGTCCCCAGGTGTAAGAAATCAAGCAAGAAAGGGAAGAGACCAGTGTGGCTGAGCCAAGACCTACTGGTCAAACTAAAAAGCAAGAAGGAGCTTCACAAGTGGTAGAAGCAGAGACAAATACCCTGGGAAGAGTATAGGGATGCTGCCCAATTATATAGGGATGAGGTCAGGAGGGCCAAGGCATTGTTAGAGCAGAACTTGGCAAGGGACGTAAAGAATAACAAGAAGGGTTTGTACAGGTATGTCAACCAAAAAAAGAAAGATCAAAGAAAACATACCACCCCTGAAGAGTAAAATTGGTGAGAAGGCTGAGGTTCTCAACAATTTTTTTTTCTCAGTTTTCACTGACAAGGTCTCTCCCAACACTCCCCAAGTTCAACTGCAAGGGGTGGACCAGGGTGGTGAAGTCCCCCCCGCTGTATGTGAATATCAGGTTCGTGACCATCTGAGGAATCTGAACATACATAAGTCCATGGGACCTGATGAGATTCATCCCAGAGTCCTGAAAGAACTGATTAAAGGTGAAATTGTGAATTGAAAAAGGTGATTAAAGGGGTAATTGCCTGTAAACAGGTGGCTTGTCATTCTGCTCATCAGGGAAGGCCTACACTGTAGACTATTCTATATTCCTATTAAATTGTTTTTCGAAAGATCTTCTGGGTGGATGCATTTACTTTCTGAGGTTCTGTGTATACATGCTAGATTAAAGCCAAAGAAGCTGACTACTGGGGGAAAAGGTCTATATAGCAACCTCCTGGCGTATGAACCTGATGCCTGAGGGGCTCCAGCTTGGCAGCTAGAGGAGACGAGGGTCTGGGAGCCAGCAACTGCATGGACTAAATGTCTAAGACTAGCTACAGAAAAGAGCCCTTGTGTGTGTGTATATATAGAGAGAGATGTGTGTGTGTGTGTGTTCCACTTGCAAGAGGTAACCCTAATCTGCAGGAGAGGAGGAAGGGGATTGAGCCATTCATCATTCACTGTCTGTGTTTGTGTCAGGGGGCAGTACAAGCTGTGCTGCCCTTGAGGACTGCTATGTGCACCATCTGTAGCATCCATGCCTATGGAGACAATACGGAGCTGGGGTCATGACAGTGCAGCATCCCTTGCAACTATTGGGCTGTGACAGAAGAAAATTCCCTGGGCCCAGAAACCTACCAAACTTGTTGGTCTCTAAAAAATTCTACCAGAAATCTCAGTTTGTTTCCAAGCCAGAGAAGCTACGAGCCTCCATTGTTGGAAATGTTTACATTAGAGAAATAATCTGTCAAGAAGGGTATAGATGCAATTGATCTTACTTGGGGCAGAATGGACAAGCTAAATGAGGTTACTTCCAGTCTTATGATCTCATTAATCTTCATCATTTGGCCCATTATTCACACTCTCGAAATAAAACCAGCTTTTGATAGATCTGGGCTTGTTCTATCTGACAACAAGGAAACTAAAGGTTGATTCTGTAGTCTGGGAGAGGCTCAGAAGGTGAGCTGCACTTACCTGAAAGGCAGTTTCAAACAACAGAGTCAGTCTCTGTTCAGCAAATTAATTATAGTATAAGCAAGATGAATGAGAACAAATTGTGGATTGCATGGTTCATATTAGACACTGAGGAAAATATTCATTATTAAGAAGGAAATGCAACAGGTTCTGCAGCAGGTTTGCTAGAACAACTAAAGAAAAAGTTCCATCTTTACTAGTATTTAAAGCTCAGTAGAATAAAGCTACAGGTGACCTTATCTATTACTTACAACAACCCTGCGCCAAGTGGGAGCTGAACTGCAAGACCTGCAGCAATCCCTTACAACCAGCAGTTTTATGATCCTGTGACCTCCTGTGCAGCAGCTGCTTTGAATGGCACTGTTTAGGGCAGGTTACCTTCCAACAGTTTAGCAGGACTGACACAGGCTGTCATGACTTAGGTAGTAGAAATATGAGATAATATGAGTGTGACTAGATTCTTCGTACTTGTGAGATCAATCCCACAGTTTTCTGTTTCATCTTGAAGATTACACGTCTCACAGCACTAAAAGAATTGTTTGATACTACTTAATTGCTGTCATATCTAAATTAGCAATGACAGGTTTTCCTATAGAATGGAACAGCTTAAATAGTGGACTATCCATGCCCTTGTAACAAACCATCAACTCAGTTTTTTAATACTAAGATGATGCTTGTAATAACACTGCTAATGAATGTGTGTGTACAAGAGATGTCCATGGCCATTCAAAGAAGTTTAGTGCAAGGACAAAATTCCAGTTTAGAGACTTCAGGTATGACAATTTTTCTAATTAACTTCTAACTTTCTTAGTTATGGGATTCACTGAATAACATGCAGATGTGTGTAGACAAGTTCCTTTTACTATCTACAGACATGGACACTGTGAAAGTTATTTATCTCACCCTAAAGTTTATATTTAAAATAAGGGAGAGAAATTGTATGCATTCTTTTCAATTCTCTTAAAAGAATAGGATAGGTAGGTTAGATATATTTGTCTGTATTGTAGGTGTCTTTGTATGCACAGATGTAAGATGATAACACTTTGAACTGTGACAACATAGACAAAATTATAGCCTAGCATTTAAAATAAGATGAATCCCATGATGGGCTTTAGAGTCCTGCCCTCTTAAGAACTGAGCAAGTGAAAGAAATTTTCAAGGCATTTTTTTTTGCAATATTTTATAGCCTGAAGTGTCACAGAGGATTTTTGTGACTCACAGGTTTTCCTGGTTTTCCTACTCCATGATGCATGAAGTTTTCTCTAATTGATGGTGAGAGTTAACAAATGGTAGACATATCCCTAGGCTTTTTTTTTTTTTCTGGTCAGGATGCTTTTGGTCAGAAAAATGCTGCAATTTTATTATTCCATATTTATCTCACCAGGCCATCTAACTTCTTGTAAAAATAAAGAAAGCTTGGTCTGATTTCCAAAGAGCTGCCTATTGAAATGATACGACTGTTTAGGGAGGATACTAAGAAGTGTTTCAGTTTCAACAGCAGTTGTGTAGAACATCCCAAAAGAGTCTTTCAGTGCATGTCACGTTTTGTCCAACTCTACCCTCACAAGCCCACCAGTTGAAACAAGAAAAAGGTTACCTAGCTTGTAGATTCTGATAATGTGTAAGTGAGGTGCAGTCAAGATTGAGTCCCTTCTCAACATGTCTGAAGATGAGACGTGTGGAGAATGTTGATATCAAAAGCCTAAGCTCTGCCTGAAATCGATTTCATATATCTTTGTTTATGTAACAGTCTGGCGTATACTTTTAGCTAGGCATCTGCTCCAAATAGAAAGAGACAGATGGCAATTTGTCACACCTATCTTAGACATCTACATTCGGACAGGATGAAAAACCTTCTGGAGATGCTTAACTCTTCACTGGATTTAACTTATATTTATGTTTTTAATTCTCAGTCTTAAATTTACAATTGAAATTGTGCCTGATATAATGATATAACAATGTAATATTGTTTAACACATTATGCCTTCTTGAGGTGAATATATCATATCGTTTTCTTCCATGAAGACCAAATGTTGCAGGTCTCAAAATACACAACCTGTGCAAATTGTTCTTTCAAACACAACAATACAACCTTTTGATATATGATACCACATTTCTATAATACATTATTGCTCTGTGGTGTGAGTACTTGTCAGCTGACCATGTGGTAAGGAAATTTGCTTCACAGCTCCCAGTATTTCTGATTCTTAGAGCAGTTAATATAAAAAGAGTTTTATTTAAGCCCGCATGGTGGGCTTGTCATAGGTTTCACTGAAAATAACTAGGATTTGGGTTATTAAGTCTTTCAGGTTCTTTTGAAAAAGTTTTTTTATAATGTAGTCATGTGCCTGCATGTAATATGTGGTGTACCTAATATCTTCATACATCATGGTTTCCCTTGGGAAGCAGTGAGTTACACCTTTGGAAATAAGGAAGAAAGAATCAACAACAGGTGAGATAAATTGCCCAAAGGGTTACACCCAGATATTTAAATTTATCTGAAATAAAACCCATCCTCAGAGCTTTAACAGAAGTAGCCAAATATTTTTTACATTTAAATGGCAGAAACACCATCACAAAACTGTATCAACTAATTCTTATGTTGAATAATCTTGTGCATGCTTTCCTAACTTTTGTTGAAAAAAATCTTTAGTCAACTATCAGGCATAGCATGATGTCATTTCTAGAATGATACCAAAATAAAAAAAAATAAAAAAGCAAATTTAGTCATGTATCACATGATATTATGTATTATAAAAGATCTCTCCAGGCACAGTATGTAAGTAGTAATGCAGCTGCAGAAGCTGCTGGTGAGAACTCCTCTGAATTGTTATACATTTTTTTATTATCAAAACCAATGAATCTGCACTGGATGAGGAAAACAATTATCACGATGATCAGCAGAACTGAAAGCCTAATTGTGAGAGGACAGAGAAAATGCATGAAACTTGAAGTGAATGTAAATGCCCACACCAGGAAGAGTTGTCTCAGCAAGCAATTTATAGCACTACTGCATAATGACACCTGCTGATGTGGGTAAAGTGCTACTAAATCCCTCAGACTCCACAAGCATACGTGAAGAAAAATATCTCACATTTCTGTTGTCCTGGAGTGCATGTATTGAACCAGAACACACTGCAGGGAGTGTTGTGACCTTCACTATTTTCTTCTCTGGGATATGTCTCATTCTGGTTATGTAAATAGCTCTCATTAATGATGTTTAGACCAGGTGGAATAAGCCATCCTTTTTCTGTACTTGGAACTCTGGAGTGTCAGAACAATGAATCATTGAGAAGACCCTGATGACTTTGAAGGTAGGTACCCTTCCAGGTGTCCTTGGCTTCAAGAGGAAATAAATTCAGCACGTTCGTCCCCTATCTGATGTTACAAATACTAAAAAAACCCCAAACAAACCCAAAACTGTACAGAACAGAAAAGCAAGCTTTTCTATTGACTATAACATACCTGACATACTTTAAGAGTAATACTTTAATCTTAAAGGTTGCAAATATAATAAATATCATAGTTTAAAAAAAATAGAAAAAAAATAAAGGGTTTTTTGGAAGGATCTGGATATATTAAGCAGTCAGCCTTCAAATACACTTCTACTAGATAAGTTTATCAACTTTCTCTGTGTTGTGTAAGCCTCCCTTTCCTTTTCACAGGTAATACCTGTAAACATTGAGATAATGTGCTCGGCATATAACTAATTTTTATCTCTTGAAAACACACTACTTAGAGGAAAACAATATATGCTTATGTCTTTGCATGTTATGTGTTAATATAGAATCATAGAATTACAGAATGTTAGAGGTTGGAAGGGACATAGAAAGATCATATAGTCCAACCCCCCTGCCACAGCAGGGGCACCTAGACCAAGTCACCCAGGAACAGATCCAGGGGGGTCTGGAATGTCTTCAGAGCAGGAGACTCCACAACCTCCCTGGGCAGCCCCTGCCAGAGCTCTGTCACCCTCACTGAGAAATGGTTTTTCCTTGTGTTTCCCCTAAACCTCTTGTGCTCCAACTGACTCCCATTGTCTCTTGTCCTGTCACTGGATGATATTGAGCAGAGTCTGGCTCCATCCTCCTTCACTCACCTTTAACACATTAACAGACATTAATGAGGTCCCCCCTCAGTCTCCTCTTCTCCAGGCTCAAGAGCCCCAGCTCTCTCAGCCTCTCCTCAGCAGGTAGATGCTCCGCTCCCTTCAGCATCTTGATGGCCCTGTGCTGGACTCTCTCCAGTAGTTCTCTGTCCTTCTTGAGGTGCCCAAAACTGGACACAGTATTCCATGTGGGGCCTTACCAATGCAGACTAGACGGGGCGAAGAACCTCCCTTGCCCTGCTGGCCACACTCTTCCTAATGCATCCCAGGATGCCATTGGCCGTCTTGGCCGCAAGGGTGCATTGTTGGCTCATGGCCGTCCCCCTGTCCGCCAGGACCCCCAGGTCTCTTTCTCCAGAACTGCTCTCCAATAGATCAGCCCCCAGCCTCTACTGATACATGGGCTTGTTCCTCCGCAGATGAAGAACTCTATTCTTGCTCTTCAATTTCGTTCAATTTCTCCCTGCCCAGCTCTCCAGTTTATCCAGGTCTCTCTGGATGGCAGCACAGCCTGCTGCTGTGTCAACCACTCCTCCCATTTTGGTGTCAGCAGCAAACTTGCTGAGGGTCACTCTATCCGCTCGTCCAGGTCAATGGTGAATATATAGAATAATACTGGACCCAGCACTGACGCTTGGGGGACTCCACTAGTCACAGGCCTCCAGCCAGATTCTGTTCCACTGACCACAACTCTCTGGGCTCTGTCCTTCAGCCACTTCCCAATCCACCTCACTGCACAATCACTCAATCCACACTTCTTAAGCTTGGCTGTGAGGATCCCATGGGAGGCAGTATCAAAAGCCTTGCTGAAGTCAAGGAATATCACATCCACTGCCCTCCCCTCATCCATCCATCTACTTGTATCATCATAAAAGGCTATCAGATTAGTCAAGCATCACTTCCCCTTACGGAATCTATGTTGACTACTTGTGATAAGCCTCCTTATACAATAATTCAATACATTCTAATTGTTCTCTCACATAGAGAGCAACTCCACCACCTCGTCTTGTCAGCCTATCCTTCCTAAAAAGGACACAGCCATCCATGACAGTGTTCCAGTCATGAGAGCTGTCCCACCATGTCTCAGTGACTGCAATGAGATCATGGTCCTGAGATTGTACACAGATCTCTAATTCATCCTGTTTGTTCCCCATGACAAACAGGGAAATATGTTATGAAAGCATATTTTATTGTCATAAATTCTGAAAATTTGGTGTGATATTTAACAAACTTATTTAGATTTAATATCCTGAATGGCATTTGACCACAAAACTGAAAATCTTTTACAGTCCACCAAAAAAGGATACTCACATCATCCATGTTTTTCAGCTACAGGTTTCTAAATTGCAGATGGTTCAGAAATGCAAATTCTATGCCTCAAGTACATACAGCAGAATATAGGATTTTTCCTCCCTTATATATTCACAGAAGAATATAGCCATTAACAGTGTCTTCATATGGATCTTTTTTTGGTACGTAAATAGTTCAGGATCTAACATGTTCTGAAAAATAAGAACCAGATCCTCTTCCCACCTCAAACTTTGTAACAAAGATGCATTATACAAAGATAGCTGTCTTACTTTATTGCATGTAATATTCTTCAATATAACCCCATTTTAATTATTCCATAGTCCTTTTCCATACATTTTAAGATTATATAATTCAGACCACCCTGGACTAAAATAAAGGAAAAATTATCTTCTTTATATCTTAGATATTCCAGCATTGTGCATGACCTGCCTTACTGAACAAATCTTATCTCTTTAGGTAAATAATTAAAATTCTGCCTTTGACATTAATTTGTCAGGAAAAAAAATCAAAATAAGAAATATTAATATGATTAATAATTCTGGAGAATGGTCTTATTTTTGGTATTTATTAAAGTAACAATAAGATTGTTAATTACAATTAAAATTACAATTACTTTTTTTTTATTTGTTTTATCATAGCACTGAGGAGTAAGAGTCACAAATGAGGGCCATGACTTAATTTTTTGCTTTGTGCAAATACAAGGATATATATTTTTTAAAGGCTGCCCTTAACAAGATCATAAAGTGTGTTTTTTTCTGGAATGTATAGAGTATTGAACAATATTTTTCATACTGACACGACTGTGTTGCCATTATTGACATAAATTCAAAAAGTTTTTCTACTTCTCGTAGAAAAATAAACATCCTGATGATTCACTTACTTTTTGGTTTATAACCACAATAAAGGTCAACAGGCTTGAAAAAGACTGCCTGAGTCCAATGAGTCTGATCAGCATTGCAAGTCCTGATTACTATATGCTCTTTATACAATTAAAGAGGAAAGTTCAGTATCTCATGAACAAAGTAAGAACACAACAAAATGGGAAAGTGGAAGATGCCAGTGAATGAACTTAGTAAATCATAAATCATAAATCATAAACGTAGTAAATCATACTTTCTGAGGGATAATTCAATGTTTTATTACACTTGAGAATCCTATTCTTAAACCTGGTTTTTATTTTTAAAAGCTTCAACCAGATTAATCAAAACCTGTGGAAGAGTTAAGGGGGTTTATACCATTTGAATAGTACCTCTTCCAGTTAGAGGTAATCAGCTGGGTGATGCACATTCAGTTCCATGAATCCTAATAAATACAGCATGTATTTGGAAGACTGAGATTGAAAATTCAATAATATTGAAAAAAACAATAAATTTGGGGATTATTACATAGGGTTGCATACTCCAAAATAAGATGATGATAGTTTCCAAGACTTAATCTGCAGATCAAACCACACTGGTAGGAAATATCAGCTCTAGTCTCACCCCAGATGAATTAAAATAGGTGTTAGAAACTATGTTCCCCCAAACCTAAGTTCAATCTCTCATCATTGAACTATTTCTGTTTTTTGATGAGGTTTAAATGATAGCTGTGCTCTGAGAACTGCTGCTCTGCAGGTAGTATCAACTTTCTAACACTGAGCACATTGGTGCCATTAGGGTTCTACCTAGAGGCATAAATTTAGGATACATCTCTCCTAGTAAATTAAAAAGTGGCAGGGACCATTCCCAGCACTGTGATTCAATCATCTGAAGCATTCAGTTGTTAGAATTGTCCCTAATACAGTTGTGGTTTGGGCCAATTCCTATTTCTAATAACCATTTTTTGAATAGTTACCCTCTTTCAAAGGCTGAGAGACTTTAATAGAATGGATTTAGGCCATTTAGCACCTAAGTCCAATTATGGGCACAAGTAATTGACTCTTATATACTGTACACTGTAATTTAATGGTTAATGCTGAGGCTCAGGTGCCTCGGGAACTTTTAAAAAATGAATTGAGATAGCTATTGAATTAGGCAGCTTCAAAAATAGGTTGGAGTGAGGAACTAACACATCCAGACTCATACTATCTCTTATTTTCCTCAGGGAACTATATAATTAGACTTCTGAATTTAAGGAGCAATCTTGAGGGTTTTTTTCCTTCCGTACAATAAGAAACTAAATTTTTTGAGGTTGAACATAAAAAACTTCCTTTAGGAGATGGAATAGTTTTAGATCTTCTGTTTCACTTCAAGACCATTTTCAACAGTAAATTCTCTGTTAAACTTTCTGTTATATAGATTGCAAGTCTGAAAAGATTGATCCAATCACATAGATCATTTCCACACATGACTTTTCATTGATCCTTATGTGAAGATACTTTTACATTAGTTTCTAAGGTATTACTTCCATCACACAGTCATTATTGATTTATGACTATTTTCCTATTTGTTTGCTTACTTTTAGCCATACATCTTGTATGCTTCTAGCACAAGCCTTCTATTTTTCAGTGTTATGAAGAGGCTAAATACACTGTTAAAAAACAAAAGAACATATATTTTAAGGTTCTCAACATGTTGAGGTTCTGAAAAATATTTTTTTTTCCTCAGTCTTCACTGACAACTTCTCTCCCAACACTCACAGAATCACAGAATGTTAGGGGTTGGAAGGGACCTAGAAGATCATCTAGTCCAACCCCCCCTGCCAGAGCAGGGGCACCTAGACCAAGTCACCCAGAAACAGATCCAGGTGGGTCTTGAGTGTCTCCAGAGAAGGAGACTCCACAAACTCCCAGGGCAGCCCCTGCCAGGCTCTGGCACCCTCACTGGAAACAAGTTTTTCCTTGTGTTTCCCCTAAACCTCTTGTGCTCCAACTGACTCCCATTGCCTCTTGTCCTATCATTGGATGACACTGGGAAGACTCTGGCTCCATCCTCCCTACACTCACCCTTAACATAACACTCCCCAAGTTCAACTGCAAGGGGTGGACCAGGGTGGTGAAGTCCCCCCCACTGTATGTGAATATCAGGTTCATGACCACTTGAGGTACCTGAACATACATAAGTCTATGGGACTTGATGAGATTCATCCCAGACTCCTGAAAGAATTGGCTGATGGAGTCTCCAAGACACTTGCCATCAGATTTGAAAAGTCTTTGCAGTCAGGTGCAGTCCCTGGGAACTGGAAGCAGGGACATGTTACACCCATTGGTAACAAGGGTAGAAAGTAGGACCCTGAAAACTCTCACCCTGTCAGCATCACCTCTGTGCCTGGGAAGACCATGGAGCAGATTCTCCTAGAGGGTCTAAAAGGCAAATAGAAGATAATGGGGTGATGAAGGAGCCAACATGGCTTCTGCAAGGGCAGGTCCTGCCTGACCAATCCAGTGGCTTTCTATGATAAGGTGACTACATCCATGGACAAAGGATGACCTGTAGATGTGATCTATCTGGACTGCTGCAAGGCTTTGACACGGTCCCCCACAACATCCTACTCTTCAAGTTGGAGAGATATGGATTTGATGGGTGGAGAGGTCAGTGGATAAGGAATTGTCTGGATGGTCACATCCAGAGGGTGGTGGTCAATGGCTCAATGTCCAGATGGAGATCAGTGACAAGTGACATCCATCAGGGATCTGCACTGGGACATGTACTGTTTAATATTTTCATTAATGATATTGACAGTGGAATGGAGGCACCATCAGCAAGTTGGCAGATGACGCTAAGCTGAGTGGTGTTGTGGAAAGGCTGGAGGGATGGGACGTCATCCAGAGGGACCTGGATAGGCTGGAGAGGTGGGCCCAGGTGAATCTCATAAGGTTCAAGAAGACTAAATGCAGAGTCCTGCACCTGGGTCAGAACAACCCTCACTATCAATCCAGGCTGGGGGATGAGGAGCTGGAAAGCAGCTCTGCAGAAAAGGACTTGGGGGTGTTGGTGGATGAGAAGCTGGACATGAGCCAGCAGTGTGCACTTGCAGCCAAGAAGGCCAATGGCAGCCTGGGCTGCAGCAAGAGAAGTGTGGCCGGCAGATCGAGAGAAGTGATTCTGCATCATTCAAGACCAATTACATTTGGTAATATATTAAAAGTTGGATAATGTTTTGTTTCTATATCATCAGGGCTGTTCTGGGATAGTGAATGTCCATTTGTAAACAAAGTGCTAATCCATTATCAAAACCTACAGAAATCTCATCATGTAGTAATAAAGTCCAAAGTAATCTGTCTTTATTACTGTACACCAAGGACTACTTTTCTGGCAGCAGTTACAGCGAAAACCTAGCCAAAATGTCTTTGAACTTTAATTAATAATTGGTTGTGAATGTGAAAGACAATTAAAGACTAAAAGCCAATCCCCTATTCTGTAAATTATAAATGTCTTTTTTTTAAGTTTCTTTTTATACTTCCTACAATTTCTCTGTATGCCATAGAAAGAAAAAGAAAACCAAACAACAACTATTAGCACACTAGAAAAAGAACTATTATTAAGCTATTAACATAGTAGCTCAGACTGAGCATCAGAATTGTTTCTGTGATTCAATGTCTTCTACACCTGTGGACATGCATTATTAGATCTAGACCCCCCCTTGTCCTGATAGCCCATATGCAAATGAACCTCTGAGAGCAGTGGCTCAAGGGCTAGGGATTAGGGCTACTTAAAAAAATAACATAAAAAGTATTTAAAAAAAGGATGATGATGTTTATTATTATTATTATTACTACTATTACCATTATTATTATTATTATTTTTATTGAAGGAATTCATGTCCAAGAACCATTGTTCTTCTGCATGCTTCTTTTTATACTAAACCCCTAAATTATACATAATTGGCAATGACAGAGCAGACACAAATTATGATTCTGAGTAATTTCATTTTCAAACTTCTATAGCTAGGTTTTAAAAGTACAAGTTTATTAAGACAAATGGAAACATGTTCCGTTAAATTCTTGCAGAGTCTAATAATGACATTATTTAGTATGATCGCCCAAGATAATTTGCTATTCCAATTTGGTATACTGGTCTATTGAAAAGATAGAATGGCTTGGAAATTGTACAAATGATACTGACTGAAGTAACCTACTGATTAAAGTAACCTTCAGTTCAGAAATAAAGCCTAATGATCAGAGTCAAACCAGCAAAGACTTAGAAGTATAATAAAAAGAGAAGTATAATATAGGAAATAGTTTTTATTAAGGGAGGAGGTTGACAAGATAATGAAGAAAAAGTTTGAGGCACAGAGACAACCATAAATCAGTATTTAGATGTCTTGAAGCTCAGTTTCTAAGTTTTGGACACTTTTTTTTTTTTTTTTTGC
>VYZU01090652.1:10000-17146 GCA_013401355.1 Ceyx cyanopectus | reverse complement strand
GATGCAGCATCTATTTATCTGTAGCAGTGTATTTGATCAGCTTTATCAATGTGTCTTGATCTTATGTCTCTGAAGCAGCTCCCTCAAAATTTAATAGAATGGTTGTCTACTAATTGCTAAGGAAAAGGCATGCTATGCAGATGACAAAGCAAAGAACAGCATATTTTCTGTAGCTAGCACTGAAACGTTAAGAGAGCTGTGTAAAAAGGCACATCTCAGTGATTTATAAGGCAACTTTTATCTACTATCGTAGGGTTGAAATCAATGGCAGCACTTTAGGTACCAGACACAACTCCAACAGCTTATTACGCTGCCATCTGCTCCTTCGGCAAATAGTCAGTGTTATGCAGGATTTATCCCCATATGCTTTTCTCTCTGGGCAAAACAGGTTATTTTTAATCTTCTCTATGGATTCTTCAGCACTGAAAAAGCCACTGAAAGTGGCAACAGTGCATGCACTACCTTTGATGCATTTCATTTTTTAATGCCATCTCTACATACAAAGAATTGTAGAAGTGTTTTGGTTGGAAGACACCTTTAAGATCATCAAGTCCACCCTTTCACCCAGCACTGCCAGGTCACCACTAAGCACCACATCTACACCTCTTTTAAATACCTCCAGGGATGTGACTCCACCACTTCCCTGGGTAGCCTGTTCCAAAGTTATACAGCTCTTTCTGTGAATAAATTTTTCCTAATATCCAACCTAAACCTCCCCTGGTGCAACTTGAGGTCATTTCCTCTTGGCACAGGCTGTCTACCAGCCTACCAGGGTTTGGGGTGACACAGGTTTCACCAGAGGCACCAAATCTGATTGTTACTCATGTCAATTTTATAAACTGGTTAAAAGCCCCAGAGATTCTGTCTTGCATTCTTGAACTGGCAAGTCAAAACAGGAAGAAAGACACCATAATCAAGCTTATCCATAAATAAAAGTAACAAGCAAAAGTTAAAAATGTTTAGCTTTTGCTTGACAGCCATTCTGATGAGTGAGTCAATAGTGTGTGTTTAGATTCCAGGAGAAAAAAGTATAGGTTACACCACCCTCACTGCCCACCAATGAATTTTCATTTAAGAGGTGCTGCATAAAGTTCAGGAAAAAAGTATACCACAGTCTGGAGGCTTGTTTTGAAAATTTTCAAAAGCTTCAAAAATTGCTTGAACAAGTTATGTCCAAGCTACTGAAGCATCTTAGTAACACATGAAAATGTAAACATGCCAATTAAAAAATGTTCCTCTGATACCATGTGTGAGTGATCTAAATCACCTATTCATTTTAATGGCATATGCCAAAACACACAACTGAATTGTAATTAATTTATAGTTGACAGAGACAGCTCTATAGCTTATTAATAACTGTAAAGTATAGTCTTTTTATTGTCATACTACCATTGTCATGGTGTTTCTTGTATGGATACAAAGGGATTGTTATCTTCAACAGGTACTTCCCCTGTAACACAGTTTAAAAAAATAAAGACAAGAAAACCAGAAATGCTTGTCACCATAATTTACTGTAACTAGAGCATCACAATCTGAGCAGTACACCTTGCTAAATGTAGTTCATTCATGTTAATTATTCTGTGTGAGATAATCACAGCTCTGGAAATGATCAACTGGAGACTTGACATGGAGTGGGGATGGAGTACAAGAGCGAAGCTACCATTTTCCCAGTTTCCCTGCTTATTATTTGAACAGTGTCTCCTTGTTTCTCTCACTAGTGCAAGGAGCCCACACTGAATGTTACTGAGTTATTGTCACACAAATCAAACTATCAGGTTTAAAATTCTTCCTTGAACTGTCAATTATCCTAAATACAGATATTTAGAGGAAGATTCAAGAAATATGTTTTAAACAAAA
Organism: Ceyx cyanopectus; assembly: GCA_013401355.1. Lineage (NCBI taxonomy): Eukaryota > Metazoa > Chordata > Aves > Coraciiformes > Alcedinidae > Ceyx > Ceyx cyanopectus. The sequence continues at coordinate 15,289 of VYZU01090652.1, read as the reverse complement.
CATCTGAAGAATGGATACTTCCAAGCAAGTATCCCTTCTCAATGAAAAGTGTTTGTATGCAAGCTGTTAAAAAAACCCACCCTTTTATTTTTAATACAGACTGCCTTAAATGATCACCTTCAATTGAGGAAATCTTAATGTTTCTACACTGGAAGAAATTGGTGACAAACACTGATTTCTCTAGTGGGAAACCCTCTCAAAGTGATTATTTTTACATGTAGCTGAAAGAAATACTGGGTTAAATAAAAATAATAGGTTTCTTGCTGTTGGAGAAAAGCGAAAGGTGTTGAAGCATGGTAGTAACCTATGCAATAACTACCTATAATTGACAGAGCTCCAATTACAATATAAGTAAAATGATAATGGGAGTATTTTTCATCAGGGAGTACACTCTGGCGAGTTACAGCTTGGACAGAGAGAAATCCTGGACACCAAGAACTCTGTTGAACCCAGGTAAAAATGTGAAAAGGTATGCTCACAGAAGTGACAAAAAGTAATATTTCCATAGTTCCGTTCTCTAACGGAAAAGGAACATCTGGCATTAGAAAAGGACAGAGACCTGTTTTCCACTGCTATTTCTTAAAAAAGCTGCACACCATTAGGTGAGTCTTTAGGCCTTCTGGTAACTTCAGCTTCCATTCCGTTAAAAGTTATTAAAGCAGTGAAGCAACAGTCTATCATCAGCTACTAAAAAAAAAAAAAGAAGAAAAAAAAAAGTATCCTAAATATTAGCCCTTCCCTTAGGGGCTAGAATTCCCCGCCCCCCCCCACATGTACACATCTATTCAGGCAGAACTATCTGGGGGTTCAGAGTGTTCACATTCAACAAGTGAAGAACTTGTAAACTTACCCTTTCAAACTTTACAACAAACTCTTGCAAATGACACAGACAGGCAAACGGCATTTTTGCCCTGGCACCAAAATGCTAAAGCAAGCCAGGTATCTATTTAAAAAATGAATACATTCTTTTACCAAATACAACAGAAAAGACAAAAAGTAATTTGTGAGGTCCCAAACTGGCAAAGCAAGAAATCTTGTGATAGAAGGTCTTTCAGACAAAAGTCTGTAGGAAATTCAGAAGCAGTGCTAAGTGATGGCAAGCCTGACAGGAAAACCATGCATTTACTTTGCCACATTTCTAAGTAAATTCTGGAGGGTAAGCTGGAAGAGGAATGTGATATAGTTATTAATAGCACGAGCACCTCCAAGTGCAAGGGATATTTTCTCTCTAGGACAAAAGAAAAGCAGGTGGTTGTGAGAGGAAGACATGAAACACTCCCATTAAAAACCTTCCTTAACAGCTATCTGAGGATCAGACTCACATTTTGATCATTTCATGGTTTGTTTAAACTCTTTTTAAAAATAAGTTTCTCACTTTTGCCTCAGAGTAGTAGTCTAATAATTTATAACTAGTAGCTTTTCATTAGAAAGATACTTACTTAGCTTTCTTGAAAAGTTCAAAGTATCTGATCAAATACTGCACTTGGTGTCCCCCAAGGGAAATGAAAATGTGGAATCGATTAGAACATTTATGAACCTGAGTTGCCTTAATGAGAAGTACAATGATACAAGACAAACCTACTTATCAAAAAAAAATACCAAACAAAATTCCTAAATGTTAAGAAGCCTTACCAAAAACATCTCCCTCCGTTCTACCAATAAGGCAGAACATATGGGTCCTGCAGTATAAAGCTACACAAATCTTCAAGCTATGCACTCATGACCATTTTTCAAAGGTGGGAATTCATTTGACAGATAAACTGATAAAGGAATACGGCCTCAGAGTGTAGAAAAGCAAGAAGCTTTGTCACAAGACTTCGTCTCCTATTCTGCATGCCAGTAATTGCAGCTACAGCACTGCCACAAAAATATCACTTCTTTGTGGTGGGTTGACCCTGGCTGGATGGCAAATGCTGCCCACCAAAGCCATTCTATCACTCCCCTTCTCAATGGATAGGAAAATGTAATGAAAAGCACATGGGTTGAGGTAAGGACACAAAGATCAACAGAAATTACTATCAAGGGCAAAATGGACTAGAGTTGGGGAAAAAAAAATATATTAAATATATATTACGAATTACCTTCCCCCACCCCCGGCCCAACTCCCTTCTTCTTGGGATTAAATTCATTCTCAGTTTTCTCTCATTCCTTTCATCATCACAGGGAGACAGGGAATAGGGGTGCTGTCAGTTTCATCACATGTTGGTTCTGCTGCTCCTTCGTCTGCATGGAGTGGACTCCTCACACTACACCACTGCTCCAGCATGGGGTCTCCATGGGCTGCAGGTGGATCCACCATTATCTCCACAGGCTGCAAGGGGACAGACTGTCTCACCATGGTCTTCACCTCAGGTTACAGGGGAATCTGCTCTGGCCCCTGAAGAGCCTTTTTACCCACCTTCTCTGTAGACCTTGGTGTCTGCAGGGTTGTTTCTCTCACATGTTTCTATTCCTCTGTCCAGCTGCAATTGTACTTGCACACTTCATTTTTCCCCTTCTTAAATATGTTATTGACAGAGATGCTACCACTATCACTGATGGGCTCAGCCTTGGCCAGCAGCAAGTCCACCTTAGAGCCAGCTGAAGCTGGCTCCATTGGACCTAAGGGAAGATTCTCACAGCTTCTCACAGAAAATCTGCAGACCCCCAATATCAAAAAAATTCTAGGTATGCCCAATACACCAAAACAACAGGGAAGAGGGAAACAGAGAATTTATATAATGGGATATGCATTTTAGAAACTTTTCATCTAGAACTAGTGACATCAGAACTTGAATTTCATCCAGATGGTTCCCAATGACAGCACGACGTTTGTAAAAACAGGTGTGTATCACACAGGATAGGTCAGATAAAACTGTGGCATTGCTCTCAAAAATACTAGTGTCCATTCAAAGAGGTGAACACCACCAGATATAACACACCTAATGGAAGGAACAGATAAATTCTAGTCAGAAGGAAAAGCTGTAGATGTTGTCATGTATTGCCAACATCGACATTAAAATAAGTACCACCACCATGCTCTCCACAAGGAAAACTTCATGATTTTTTATCTTCTTGATAAATCCAAGACTTTTGCTAGTAAGGGTGTGTACTGTGAAGTTCAATATGGCCAAGGGTCAGTGCTGGGTCCAATACTATTCAACATATTCATCGGTGACCTGGACAAAGCAACAGAGTACACCCTCAGCAAGTTTGCTGATGACACCAAACTGGGAGGAGTGGCTGACACAGCAGCAGGCTGTGCTGCCATCCAGAGAGACCTGGACAGGCTGCAGAGCTGGGCAGGGAGAAATGTAATGAAATTTAACAAGAGCAAGTGTAAGGTGCTACATCTGGGAAAGAACAACCCCATGTATCAGTACAGGCTGGGGGCTGATCTGTTGGAGAGCAGTGCTGGAGAAAGAGACCTGGGGGTCCTGGTGGACAGGAGGATGGCCATGAGCCCTTGCAGCCAAGAAGGCCAATGGCATCCTGGGATGCATTAAGAAGAGTGAAGCCAGCAGATCAAGGGAGGTTCTCCTTTCCCTCTACTCTGCCCTGGTGATGCCCCACCTGGAATACTGTGTCCAGTTCTGGGCACCACAATTCAAGGACAGAGAATTACTGGAGAGAGTCCAGCAGAGGGCTACTAAGATGATTAAGGGAGTGGAGCATTTCCCTCATGTGTAGAGGTTGAGAGAGCTGGGGCTCTTTAGTCTGGAGGAGACTGAGGAGGGACCTCATCAATATCTATAAATATGTTAAAGGTGAGTGTAGGGAGGATGGTGCCAGACTCTTCTCAGTGTCATCCAAAGACAGGACAGGAGGCAATGGGAGTAAGTTGAGAGCACAAGAGGTTTAGGGTAAATACAAGGAAAAACTTTTTCACAGTGAGGGTGACAGAGCTCTGGAACAGGCTGCCCAGGGAGGTTGTGGAATCTCCTTCTCTGGAGACATTCAAGACCTGCCTGGATCTGTTCCTGAGTGACTTGGTCTAGGTGACCCTGCTCTGGCAGGGGGGTTGGACTAGATTATCTTTCTAGGTACCTTCTAACCCCTAACATTCTATGATTCTATGAAATACAGTCAGTTGGGAAAGTTGAGTATTTCCCTCATTCTTACAGCTTTTGTAAAAAGACAAATTTTTCTTCATTGTCTTTTCATTATAACCTTTCATCTTTTATTCACCAAATTTATATATCCCACTCAATTTTATCTTCACCGTTTAAGTCTGCAATGGAAATTGTCTGTTGAAAGGATGTCATCTTTAATACATTATTTCAAGATTATATTATCTACATAAGGTCATCAATAACTTCTTTTAAGGTGGATGTATTCAGCCAAGAACTGTCAATTCTCTTATTATGGCTTACATAAGTACAAAGGAATACTACAGGTTCAATTTTTATTTTTTTTTTTTGCAAAAAGTTGTGGGAGATGGGTTTTTTTTTTTAAAATATTTGAATAGACCACAATAAATAACTTCATACATATAGTACAGCTAACCAGAAGAACTGTCTCAAGCAGAAAATTCCTTTTTATCATAGCTAGGTCACTGTTTGGAACTTCTATATATTTCTGCAATAGGGATGAGGAATGAGGCTGACAGAGGAATGAGGTTGAAAGCTGACTGAAGACATAAATTAGGTTAGATAACAACAACCTCATGTGGCAGCAGGAAAGCAGCCAAACCTCATACTATTTATGATCCATGCCAAATAGACTGTTCTGTTAGGTGAGGATTTTTGTTTGAGTAGTTTTCAGCAAGGGGAAGAGCATGCCAGAATTCCCATCCTTATTGTCCAGTACTCTATATTATGTACTAACTGGAACCTCTGATCTGTCTTAACAAGATCACCCATGTAAAAAACCTATCCATCAGGATTACAGCATTGATGAGCAATAAAATAAAAATCTGAGAAAACAGGAGCATTTTCATGTCCATGTATAAGTACCGAAAAGTACTCTTTATCATTTCCACTGCCTGAGTGTTCAGAAGCATGACATTTAACAAATCATCCAGATCATGAAAACTCAACTAACCAACTGCATATAAAATTCATCTAACCAAGTGTTCTTCAAACAAGAAGTTTAAGCACTTCTGTCAATCCACCCAGCTCATGAACAACCGAGTTTGATGATCTTTAATGAGACAGCTTTGGAGCAAAAAAGCATTTTTTGCTCAGCACATTACCACAAGGATATAAGAAACCTAAAAGTTGGGAGAAGTCTCAAAAGTAGCTTAAGATTTGTGAGACAAAACACGAATATTTCAGCTTTATCCAGCACTAAGTGACTAAACAAGATAAT
>VYZU01090652.1:0-5000 GCA_013401355.1 Ceyx cyanopectus | reverse complement strand
GCCACTCGGCAGAAAAGCACACAGTTGTTTTTGTTTTGTAATTTCATTTTGTTTGTCTATTTTAATTTACCTCTATTCTGGCAGACACATTCCAGCAAATTCTAGTTTGCTGACCAAATGCTCATCAGCTGGAAAATTTCCAAACACAGCAGCTGCATGGCATGCTCTCTTCACAGCAATGAGGATGTAGCTTAAATGTGGAGTAGAAAAAACATAAACAGTCCCTTTTAAACTAATAAATGAATTAAAAAGTCCTGATGAACCCTGCTCCATTTGAAAGGCAGACTTGAGAGAGAGGTGAGGTTCATGAGAATGACTGCTGGCTACTGCTCTGGAAAACTCACCTCTGGTCTCAGCACAGCCTTCCTGCAGGCAGGGCACACAGGGCCACTCCGGGAAAAACTCAGGGGAAGTCGCCGGGTTCGATTCTGGCAAGTTGGCTCCTCACATATTAACCAACCCTGTGGAAAGGGAAAACAGAAGAAAATACATTTTTTACCATAAATTCAAGTCATAGCTTCTTTTTAACACAGCTAAGCAATGAATCATAAGAAAGAAAAAAAAACCAAAAAAACTAAAACCAAACCACAACTTGAAGATCCTTTGTGAATCTGATCCTGTGAAATGAATAAAGAGGTGAAGGTCCTTGTTTAAGGTAACACAAGTAATGGTGGACAACGAAGTTTTATTGCTTCAAAACCCCACGTTCTACACACCACAGTCATCCCCTCCTTGAAATATGCTGAAATCTCTGCTCTTCTCCAATTCAGGCAATATTAACATATAACGGAACTATGTCATGCAACTATGTAGACCATACAATAAGACACCCCAGAGACCTGTAACTGATTAATTTTTTAAGTAAAGTGCCATCTCATTGCTTACACTTCAGAGAGGGAAAACAGTTTAACTTTTAGGTTTTCTGACGGCAGCCAGAAGCATTGTTTTTTGTGTGTGGGGAGGGTTGTTGTTTTGTTTGTTTTGGCTTTTTAAATTTTATTTTTTTTTACAAAGTTATAGAAACTTCAACATAAACTGACTAGTTTAAGAAAAAATAACATTTTGCTGAGTTCAAATAACATTTGATCCAATTTTATGTAATCTCAGGGAGACAACACATAAGGTTTCTCTTAAGAATATGAGAGAAAGAAAGCTTCTGGGATTGGCAAGGATATACCTTTTACACCAGGTCAAACCACAGGTTAAACCAATGTCACACCTCATCTCTAAAAAGCATCACTAGCAGGTACCTAAGGAAGAGCATAAGCAAAAGCACATAGCAGAAGTTTTCCATAACATTTTCCCAGCTTTTGGAAATGGCTCATTCTTCCTGAATCACTTTCTCTGTATTCAGTGGTGATGGATGCATTACTTACCCCCATCACAATGAACTTCAAGTGCTTTTCAAACCCATATAAACTTGTAGATTCTACAACAGCCTGCAGAACAACTATGCACTATATGAAAAACGGTTCTATTTTTTCTTGAATACACCCAAAAAAATATTTTTTTTCTTTTTTTTTTAATGCCTACTAGTTCTTTCAGGAGAGATTAGGAATAATCACTGTGCATTCACCTTTTCCATGCCACTCATGATTTTATAGACCTCCATCACATCATCTGCAATCAAACTCTTTCCAAAAACCACAGTCCTAATTTACTTAGTCGTTCCCTGCATGGAAACCTCTCCACATCTTTGTTGCCCTTCTCTGAATCTCATCCTGGTCCTTTCTGAAATGAGGAGGCAGGGCAAGATGGGACAAATGGGGAGGGAGATGAAACCAGTACTGCACACTGTATTAAGGATGCTAGATGAACATGAATTTATACAGAAACAAGATGGTATTTATCATCTCGTTCTCTGCTCCTTTCTTTCCTTCTGTTTGCCTGTATCACTACTGAACACTTGAGCACTGAGCAGTAATTTCCAGAAAGATATTTATTATCATCACAGAATTTTACATTTATTCTTCACTAGTAAGTCAATACACACTTTGTATGCAAAATTAAGATTTTTTTTTTTTAGTATCTGCATCATTTAACATTACTTGGCAGAAGATTTAATCTTCCATTATTAACTGACAAGTCTACAAGGTCTGTCTGCAACTCTTCCCAAAAGGCTACTGCTTTTACCACCCCTCAACAGCTCATTGCTGTCAAACTCTGCATTTCAGATTTTCAGCTGTTGATGTCTTTGATGGGAATTGTGACTGTTTATTTTTGTCTCTGCTTCAAAAATTTCTTTTTGTTGCTCCTGCAAAGAAGTTTAATCTTACCATTCCACGACTCCTGGTACTTTGACAGAAATATGAATCAGAGAACAACACAAAGTTCCTTACTTTCCTTCTCACTGGCTCTTTAACAAGCTGTCCCAATATTACACTCTGACAATTACTTCTGCCTAATTTACATGGTGGCAACTTAGGTTTCCAATTATTATCATGTTTCTTACCCTTCCAGTTTCCACAGCTCCACTCAGAGCACTAATGTCACTATCACCATCTTGGTTACAAGTCAGTAATGAAAGTCTGCATCTATATACTTTTTCTGGCTTCCATTTCTGAAGCTTTGGTTCACTGACAAAGCAAATTTGTTAGTAAGACATATTTTCTTTCCTCACTGGCACAACCAAAACTGAATTTGTATTTTGCACCTTGGTAATCCCATGTCCTCATTCAATATGACTGTGACAGTAGCTTAATATAAAGTTAGGTATTTGAGTTACATTATTTCAAATGCTTTGGAACTTGAGTGGAATACATAAACTTTACTTTTCTATTTTACAAATATTGTTAAAATAGGATTTGACTATGTGTGCTCTTAGAAGCTTAATTTCAATTTGTTTTAAGATTTTTGTCAATATCTTTATTAAAATATACTAGAGTATAGAGCAATTTGTTTGGTTTTGCAGCTTGTTCTCTAGAGGATCAGATAACCTGAGCACTGTATTCTGTCATGTTTGTCAGCTTCATCCCTTTCTTCAAATTAAAAATATCTTCTTCTACAATCTCTTCAAAAGTGCTAGAAATCCAATTCAGTTTTTGTTTGTTTGTTAAGATGAAAACTCAAATCCTTTCCAAAAAACTTTATTTATTCCAGAAACTTCTCTTTTTTTTTTTTTCACCATTTCTCCAGCCATGTCACATCCTCAATATTAGCACACTTGGTACCAAGCCCATCAAAACATTTCCTGTTGCTCTTGAAGAGCAAAGCTTTTATGCTGACGTGGGCAGACTAGAAAAATGTTGTGGGGAACTTCATGTCAACAGCAAGGTATACAGCACTATCTAAAATGTGTGTGCAAGTCAATGAAGAAATGGAAAGAGTCCGTTAAGATACACAGGGTTCATTTCACACAACTTTGGACATCTAAAAACCTGATACCCAGTCTAAGCTGGTCACCATGTTACAGTAAATGTGAGAAGAAAAAAAAAAGCATCTCCAAAGAGAAATTCACCTAACAGATTTTGCAATGAGACACACCGTGCTCTCAGGTCTCTTAACAAAATAAGGGTACACCTAATGTCAGAGCAAGCTTTTTGGAAGCAGTATGATCCTGTAACTGATCACTGTGTTTGAGCTTTATTGTTATGTAAATTAACAACTCAAATCATTACATATTTAATACTGCACAATGAGAAAATTCCAAGAATTCAAAAACTTATGTGGATTTAATTTTGCTGTCTTGCACAACTGTTGCCCTAGCAGTCCAAGTACCACTCTCCTTGTCACATACAAATTATTTATGACAAATATTCCACAAGTGACATTAGAAAGACAGATGCTGTTCAACAGGTCTGAGATACTTCATTGGCAGATGGTTCACCATGAAAAGTCCTAATTTAGGACCTGACCTAACATTGACACCTGACCTTCTGGAGTCAGCATGTACAAATGAACCTCAAGTGAAAAAGCAAGTCCTTAGTTTTGATTTTGCAAATTAACCTAGTATTTATTTCTGAAAGAGGAAGGTGTTAATCTGCTATCTCACATTTTTTCAATAACCCAATTTTAATAGACATGGAATAACCTTCCACCAAAAAAAGCTACTCAAGGATAACATTGAGTTCTTCAGGCACTTTTCTATGTGAATACTGAGAATATCATTAGAGCCACTGCGAGGGAAAAAAGAAAAAAAATCTGGAAAGGATAATGAATTGTTACAGATCTGCCATTAAGTTAATTCTTTGAGACAAAAGCTATGCTCTGTGTAGAAAGCTGCTTATGCCATATTTGCTCATTATGTGGCATCTCTAGCTTCCTATGAAACATCTGGTAGCAGCCTGACACAAAAAGGGTCTTCAACTACACAGTCAGTCGGGGGAGGAACAGAGAGTGTCCTCACCTATTCCAAAACCCTCCTGTTTAAGAACAGAATTGTTTCAGATGTAACTATGAAAAGATTCTGTGTGCACAAAGAAAATACTAATGACAAAACATATTAAATGACTACATTTGAACTTTAAAACACTTGATTATACTAGAAAAACAAAACATGGAAACTGCCAAATAGAATAGAATTAAAATGCAACTGAAAAAACAAAGTCTGGAATGGGAGCAACACCTAACCTTCAGCTGAGCAGAATACTCAAAAATAGACAACCGTGCAAACAGCACATGACAGAAGCAACTGTGTTTTCTGTCATCTATTGGCATTTTTAGCTAACAATTAAGAAACAAAGAACTACATCATTTCCAAGGTACCACTTCTATTGTCTTATAAGGGAATGCATAGATAGCCCACCCAGACAACAAGATTCTTTACGCCATTGTTTCAATCTAATGCAGTCAACCATCAAAGAAATGGGAATTTTGCTGGTGACAAAATATGGGTGAAAAAAGACTGGAAACCTCTGCTTAAACTAAAACCAACAGGTTATGATAAAAACATTCAAATTCCACAGCTTGTTTATACTTGCTTTCAATGACTAAGAAATAAAGATCAAAATATACAACTTCAACTGAATGGTACGTTTCTCAAAAAAGTGTATTTTTAAAAT
>VYZU01090643.1:20117-40516 GCA_013401355.1 Ceyx cyanopectus | reverse complement strand
TGCTTTTCACCCAGACCAGGACAATGTCTTACAGTTGATCCTCAAAGAAGACCCAGAAAAATACCTTCAAAAGTCAGGAACTGAAAGCTTAGAAGTCAAATGGTTAATACAAATCTATGCAGGCTCTGGTTTACAGTACATCACAATCTTCCTCTCACCCAGTCTACAACAATTAGCACCTTTATATTTCACCCAAACTAAGGTCATGGTCCCTAGCCCTATTAATAGGCCTCACAGCACTGAGGTACTCGGTCCCTTCTCTGCCACAAAGTGATTAACACAGTTAGACTGAAATAGAAGCTGTTTGGTCTGACCTACGTTACTTTGAGTTTTGTTGTTCTTGTCAGACTGACAAAGAGACTCTGGCTTGAAAGTCTATCTATTTCTTAATTATATTAGTTTTTTCAATAAGGGATATTACCTTTCCTTATAAAAGTTATTTCTTTTAAGTAATGCATTCACTTACAGAAACATTGTCAGTATTTAATTCACTGAATTACCCCAGACCAAGTGAGGAGCATGTAGAAAATTGTCACTTTTCTATATTGCTGCCCTGTTCTTCTTCACCTAAGCTACATCCCTGTTTTGTTGCCAGGGAGTATTACAATACCAGAGTTTGGGTACAACCAGCTTGACCTCTCTGCCAGTCCATTTGCTGAGTTTGGACCTCTCTTGAGGCACCTTAATCCAGCTCTAATGATGTGAGACACATTCAGCAGTTGAGTTGGTGAGATCTTGCCAGTGTGGGTTCACCTCCACTATCCCTTCCTGCAGAAGGGCTTTGTAACACGTCTCAGTGAGACGCAGGCTTTCACCACTTCCCATCAAAGCACCTTCCCACCAACACAGAGGGGATAGGAGCAGAGAAAAAGCTCCTTGATATAAAATAGAAGAAGCTCTTTTTGCTCCACTCCTCAGTCTATTCTGCACTTCTTTTAGGCAGAGCGAGTCCTGCCGTTTCACTGCAAATGCTCTGTCGAGAAAGTATGTGTACATTAAACCATCCCTGTGACCATGTTTGACTTCCACTCTACAAATAAGTGGGAGTAGATAGCTCCTTTCTCTCAGGAACTTGTCTGTCAAAAACTGAGAGTTGCTGGGATATGCAGATGAAACGGCTCTGTCTCCCCACCAAGGTATGAAAGTAGAGAGCTCCTTAGCCTTTTGAGTTTTAGGCCAAGGGGCTTCGACACATGCCGAGCAAATGGGAAGGTGTGTCATTAGGTAACTTCTTCCAAACCTCAGAAACATTCTCATTTCAAATTCTGACTTCCTGCCACACATATATTCTTCTGTAACCAGACTGCGAGGCAATTTATTAACAACTCCAAAGGAGCAATACCTGCAGCATCTTGTTTTTCAACTTTGACAGCTGAGCAGGGCTAATGTTACTCTTTCAGAGTGCCATCACTCAAGTAATGGTATATTCTGTGTATTCAATGAAGAAATACTCTTTGAAAGTGCAAATGAAATAGCTTATCTGAGGCAAAACGCTAACCCAACATTTTTAATAATTTAGATCATTTATCAGCATAGGAAAAAAGGGAGGAAAATAAAAGTAGAACATAATTTCCAAAGAAGATTTTTAATGACAATACTGTGAGGTTTAAACTGTGCCCCTTTTTGACTCTACTTAAGTAAAGACTATGCATTTTACTCTACTGTAAATAGGATGTGCTGCATTTCAACAACAGCAACAACAACAAATTAAACACTTCCAGTAATTTAACTTTCTAAAATAAGAAAGCCCAGTGAATACTGGTATTATGTAAAGAAAAAGTTACAGTTGTTCAGGGAAGGAATAAAGTGAATTTTGATCACATTAGGGATTTAAAATGAATGTGAAATCATGGAAGTCTTAACATTGTTCTTGAACTTTCCCAGAACAGAGGTCTTCCTTGGATGAATGTTACAAGGAGGGTGGAAAAAGAAGTTAGATTAAAGCAGGATTGACATGCACGATGAATTACAGTTCATTAATCCAATTAATGAGTAATTCCAGAAGCTTTAATCCCATATAAAGCTCTTTATCATAGCTCTGTTGGCTAGTGCTGCACTAAGAGCCTGTCAGCAAATCCATTGTAAACCTCTATTTTCTAAAACCTGCCATGCACTGCCATAGCTTTTTTAATCATATTTTACCCCCCCAAAACAATGAGAAAAACAGAGAAGTGAGTAGTCCCTACCCTTATTTAACTGGATTCACATTACAAAATAATTCAAAGTACATTTAAAAAGACACAGGCCAGCTGAATATATTTTCAAATATTTATAAGCACTCAGTTTAGAAGGCAAATGTATGTTCCCTTGCCTGTCCTATTGACTGATGGGAGCCAATAAAGCATACCAAGCTGGGTTTGAAAATAATCTCTGCTCCATTTTTACTCTATTTAATTTTTGGTAACACCACCTACAAGTGTGATGTTTTCTGAACACCTAAAGCTACAGTCCCTCCTCTGCAAATCTCACAGGCAAAGAGATAAAAAGAGGAAATAAAGAGAGGGAGTAGTATAGAGTTTACATACCCCTTGCCTTCATTCACTGCAGACAGCACAGCCAAATAGAGCTTTTAAGAGGGACTTAAGTGTGAGACAAGCATCTGAACTTCTAATGTGTGACTAAGAAGGTCAAACAATGAAGTCTATATATCAGAAAGGACAGTTTTTTGGAGCTTCTCAGAAAACCAGGAAGACTGGCCTTTCTAGAAACCAGCTCAAAATTCCCCCTAATATCCCTGTTGCAAAAGCCCTTTTCCTCTGAGCAGCTGGATAGCTGAAATATTTGTTTACCCACTGTGATGGAACTAACAGCAGTTTGGTCTTCACTAAGACCCTTCTGAAAACTGTCAGGTTGACAGCCCTAGATACTGCCATTCTGTGATTTTGGTTTGGTTACTCAACACTGTGACCATACATTCATCTATTTTAATAGTGGAGAAAACTTGTAGTGTCATGAGAGCCTGTGCAATATGCTCAAAGGTTGCCCCTAACTTCTCTGAGCAGCAATGTCACATTATCTTCCGCATTTTCAGTTAGTAAAAGCTGTATTGCCAAAAGACAGGCTCTTGCTATGATGACTATTTAAATAAAAAATGCATCCTTTCTGATGTTGCCAAAATGCCTATTGTGGAATGATGACAGTTCACACCCAATTGCACGCTGTGATTGATTCATATTTCTTGATCAATGACTTTGAAGCTTTCTGAAACAACATTGCACAATAACCCTTTATTTTAAAGACCAAATAAGATGATTAGTGACACGCAGAAAAAAAAGAGTCAGAATTTCATGCATGTCAGAACTAGTTTTAACCAGTCTCTGTCTGTAGCAGTGCTCCTGAACTGGAAGAAACTTCAATCACTCCAGCACAGAGAAAGTTGTTCAAGGGAAACAAACAACTTCAGAGACTACTGGAGCAGGAACACAATTGTCTCAAAAGCACTTCCATTTAGCAAAAGCAATAAGACGACTTGAAATAAATAGCTAAATACTTGTGGGCCTATTGATAGAACTTCAGATTTTTAAAGCTTAAAATACAATGGAAAACATGAAGTCTGATGAAGACCCAGTGTACCTGAGTGTGACAAGGGATATTACTACCTATTTAAATCGGTATCCCAAAAGGATGTGGCACTTTAAATGGTATTTTATACTACTACAGATATAATGGCCTCTTGAGTTAAACTCTTAAAAGTTTGTTCTAGATCATCCAAAGGGAATGTTATTTCCTTCAGAAAGCACAACAGCATGTAGAATGGAAATGGACTTGATCCACCACCTTGGTCCTGTTGTATAGAGGTAATCATGGCTGTATGATGTCTATCCAGGAGAAACAGCATGTGAATCAATATTTGTCTAATGAGAACAATAATTCCTGTATTTGTTTTAATAACAACCATGGCTCTGAGAGTTAAGAAGCACCAACCAGGTCATGCTGAAAATTGTTCAGCAGATTAGAAAACAAATTAAAATGAAAGTTGTTGTGAACTTCAGGGCCACTGACTCCAGATCTGGCTGCACGCTGCTGCTAATGGGGTTCACCAGATCCTCAGTGCATTTACACATGGTCTGTTCAACTTGCCAAAGGCCAGATCTGCCAGGTCATTTGGTTTTGCAATCTCTACAGGTTGAGCTCTGAATTGAGGCACCAGTGATGGCTCCCATCTCTGGCAAACAAGAGATCCACAAGGAAGAACAAATGTTCCCCAGGAGCATTTCTGTGTGGTAGAAGCTACCATTGGTGTCAGTGGATTTGCTGGGTTCCACCTTTTCCCTTCTTTCTGTGTGTCCCTGGGACACATCTGCTGCTTTTGCACCCACAGCTCATGGCCTCCCAGTGCAGCAGCAGCATTAGCATTTGCTGGAACGCAAGAGGAATTACAAAACATGTGGCAAGAACTGCAAGACTTTGACCTTGATGACTCTAAGAGCTGTCACACTGGAGAGCTGCAGTGCATTTCATACCTCAGGAGGGAGTGTGGCAGTGAGAGATGGTGAGTGCACTTACTGGGGAAGAAATCAAAAAGAAAGTGAAAAACTAAAACCGATAAAAGCACAAGATTGACAGAAATGGAAAGAAGCAAAGTCACCAAATATAACCAGGCTCTTTAATGTGGGAAGAAAACGATCATGCCATAGTCTTCCAAATGCTTTTAAAGCCAAACAGGTATTTTTATTTCTTTTCTTGCACTTTTGAAACTTTGGTGGCAAAAGCTGTAAACAGTTCATCTGAAAGTAGCAAAAGAAATCTACCCTGTTGCAATCTTCTGATATTCTAAAGCTCTAAAACTTCTCTCTTTTGTTACTAAGAAACTTGCCACATGTGCACTGTTTATAAATGGGAAATTAAAGATAAGAAAGCCTAAATAAAAGATGACTACTTGATATTTTCATTCAAAACACCTTACAAGCATCAGTCAATTACCTCAGTGCTCTTTCTCCCCATTCCCAGTCTGACTGAAAAATGCAAGCTCAAACTTCTCTGTAGATAGGTGTTATTAACCCATTTTTCATAGCTGGAAACAGAGACACAGGAGAGAGGCAGGTGGCTCACCCTCACCCTGGGTCATGGTGGTGCAAGTGGCAGAGCTGGAAATAGACCTTTGGTCTAGATTATAAGGCTAGACATAGGGTAGTTCATTTCAACAGATGTTTCTATGTGCTACTTCTGAATTTTACATGCCTCCATCACATGGATGAATTGAAATTTCAACATCTCTAGTCACAGAAAGCTTCCTGCTACTCACATAACTCACTCCTTCTTATGCTAATTATTATAAAAATATCTCTCCTTCATGACATCCTATTTTTAGGTCTGTGTTTCCCTCCATCACTGTCTTTCTGCTGCGTCAGGACAGGAATCTCTGTGGTCTCATAACTACATTCCCATTTATTTTTTTTTAGGTAAGATTAAGACAAGCAGTGGGAGGACAGAGGTATGCTCTGATGGCATTTATCAGTATCAGTTGTCAGCTTACGAGGCATTATGTGATGTCCCTGTCCAGCTTTCACTGTTTGCACTGCAGGCAGATTTTATGATTCCTCTTTATTGCCTTTTGGCTTTTTCTCTTAAAAAATAAACAAACAATCTACTGTTCCCCAGAGAAGGACAGGTAATGCTTTTACATCCAATAATGAACTAAAAAGGAATCTATTCTGGAACATTCATTTTTACTCAGATGCTGATGATCTACAAGCAGTCATTCAGTCTGCTGTTGTTGCTGAAGTATTATAAATGTTATTTGCTGTGGATAGTAAAATTACATTTTATTTATGATAATTTTTTTCCCAATGACAGCTCACTTTGTGCCCAGGAAAAGTATTTTGGAGTTAGAGGATGACTTGCTGTTTTGCATTCATTAGAGGAGGGAATTACACACTTTCTTTCTCCCCACTTACACAAGGAACACCATCCAAGGACTATTTGGATCCCCCTTCCAAATGCCAGGCAAGTCTCTTTTAATGAGAGGTTTTAAATAGTTAAATAAAATGAATTTAATTTTTCTCAGTCATTAGCGTAGTTTCTAATATATGGGACATCATTTTTTCTTAAATACCATGGTGATGTGAGTCTCTTGTTAAAGCCTAAGGATGAAATCATTAAAAATGGCTAAGTGACCTTGAAAGTCATGTCTTTCTTAAGAGTCAATAGGGGCTGTGCACATTAATTAGTGTTTTGCAAATTCTACTCTTAATATTTACTAAAGCAGAAAATATTTCCCTTAGTCAGTCAAGGGCAAGACTGACTAACCTGTGACTGTTGACATATTTGCCTTTATCATTATTTTCTTTATACATGATTAAATTTGTAAAAAATTAATTTAATATTTTGTTAAAGACACGTCTATTGAAAAATACTTGATTTTTACATCTTCATTTGAATACACATAACAAATTTGATTGCTAGCTTTATATATGTTTATCATCAATAATAGAAATATGAGATAAAGAACACAGAAATATGATTTATTAGAAGGGACATTAGCTCACAGTTTGAAAATGCAACTAGTTTACCAATCATAATCCAACCCTAAGTTTAGTATGAATTTAAAACATCTTTGTATTCTCTGTATTTATTAAAAAGCCCCATGAAGAAGAGCTTGGTTAAGCTTTACATTTACTCTTTGTTAAAAAAAGAGCGAAATGTCTGGCAAATACCAATACATAGCAAAGAGAAAATTTTAACAGTGGTATCTATTTTATTTCTCAGTTGTTTCAGAACTCTCATAGTCAGGAACACTGGAGACTGGATTGGAGAAGATACAAAAGGCAAAACAGTCCTCTGCTAATTGCAAAGTGAGCAGGATGGATGTTTTCCTTTCTCTTTAGTGTTTCCAAGCTAGTCCAGTAAGTTATTGTAATCAAAATACAGAGGAAAAAGTCTTGTTGAGCTTTTACTGTTACATTTTATCTGCTTCCCATGGATCTTTCAATATTATTTTATTAACTAATGGTATGATTAGGCTTTCATGAATTATAAACAAAGTATATCATTTTAAATAAGGAACTTTAATATATTTGTTCTTTACCTAGACATAGGTTAATCATACTATATTTGTTGACTCTGAAGACAAATAACCGTGTCAGGGGATGCCTAATTGCCAACTAATACCATATGTGCTTGCAGAGTTCAAAATATGCACTTGTATTCATAAAGGTAACTCAAGTCCAGAGTCAACTCTTCAAGCACAGTCACATTTCTATTCTCTTGTAGAATTTAAATGCCTGGCTCTTCTGAGGGCCTGGATAATAGTTAACATTGTGTGAGTAAAAGTATTTTAAGTTAATATTCTTAAAGCATTAATAAGATTATTTTTAACTATACATTCCTCTACACTGCAAGAGTTCCAGCACAAAGCCAAAAGATCAAGGCCGAAAGACAGCTAGGTGCAAATGATATTTCATCATCTCATTATCTAAGGTAGCTAATAGTTTCTGAGGATTTTAAATAGGCAACAGTCAAGTCATGATCTTGCTAAACTTTATGGACATAAAGAGCTATTACACAGAAACCATATAAGAAGAAGCATGTAAACTCAAGCACATGCATTTATTTACTTTCCTGTAGTTAATTTACTCTTCACAGTTCTTAACAACATGAAGGGTCACCAGCCTGCATGAGTGCTGGTTCTCAAAAATGTCATCAATAAATAAAGACACTCATCTTTGCTTTAGATTGCAGTATAGTATAAAGGCACTGATTTCCTACTTCAGAGCAGTATTTAAGCCATGCCTTGTAATTACATATTTCTTTGATGTTACACACACGGTATTATTGGTATCTTCATATATTAATTTAGTTATTGCCAGTCACTGATATATTTACTGTACTTGATTTTTTAAAATAAATATTTATATAGTTATGCAATAGCTACATACACTTGAAATTGTATTGATCTTCTAAAGGTAGACCTCAGCACTAATATTATTCTACTGCTGCATTTGTGAAAACTGGAAGAGTTTTAGCAAAAAGGAAGAGCAAAACTGCTTTCAAGCTGCTACTCTTGCATTGGCAGTAGCTCAGGAACTGTTATCTGAGACAGGAAAGTTTATTAAAAATCAACTATCATCTTAGATTGAAAATACAAATTATAATATTTACATTTTTTTTTTAGTAAACATTTTCCACCTTCTCCCAGTTATATCTTGGATCAAAGAGAGGATCTATGAGTAAAATCCAGATCCAGACTTCCACACCCAGAAGCGTTCAAGGGTGAATGCAAATCAGTGAACACCTGAGGATTTCCAAATCCCCAAGAGTCTCTTAAATAGGTTAATGAGGTACCTAAGCCCCAGCCATTGCCCATGCTCAGAGATTATTCCATCATTCCTAAGATGTTATACCACTGAATAGACAGGAGCAGGGGAGCTTAGAAATGTCAACTGAAGGAACATCTAAAGGTCATCTACTCCAACCTGTTCGAAGAATGATGGTCACCAAGACCAGATCAGGTCAGCAGGGCTAAGTCTTGGCAAACCTCTGGAAGAGGAGCCACAGTCTATTTCTGCTGCAGATGCAGGTGAGATGGCTGAACAGACAGGGGAATGAGGGTAAATAGAATCGTATTTTTGAGCACTCCTGAGCTGCCTGAGAGAAGGTAGACAGAGCTGGTTGCCAGAGGCCATCAGCCACATTAGAGCAAGAACATGCATGAAGTGCCCAAAAAGCTCCAGGCTTGCCAAGGGAACATGACAAAATGGGTTTAATGCCTACTTCAGGCTGAAAACATTTACACCTCCCCGTTGGCATCTCTCAGCAGAGCCTCAATTACCTGACCAGTATATTACTTGTGGTCTAATGGGAATGACTCTGTCCCCTTCTGGCAAGACTGTGCAGTCAACACTGGATTAATGAGAGCAAGCATACAGATGAGAGAAAAAAAAACCAACCCAGGTTTCCAAGCCTCCTTCACTGTTATGTTACAGCAGACAGCTTAAGCCTCTTGCGATGAGCTAATTGAAGCCTTCATATAAATCATGTCTTTTGCCCACTAAGCAGCTACATTAAAATTAATAAAAATGTAAAGAGAAGGTCTTAGATTAATTAACAATTGAGTATGGACTACACTTTTATTATCTGTAGATTTTAGTTGCAAGAAGATGTCTTTAGTGCATAACACAGCCAAAAACTGAGGCATTCATCTATAACTCTCATAAATTTATGTTGTACTCTGTGTATTTGTAGAATTCGGGTTTGCATGTACTATGGCATGGAACAAAAATGGTATTAAAAAATTATGAGTTTGCATTTTACCTTTCTAGAAAATACTGCTATAAGGACTGTCCAGTTTTCACTCTGGCTCTGTTACCTCTACTTTTGCCAGCTGGCTTGAGCGAAGCAAAAGACGGTCAAGTGAACTGGTCCAAAATTACACAGCCACTCCAAGGCTCAGCTGGCTCCCAGGGCTTGCTTGATCCATTACACCAAACAATTTCCTTACACCATACAGCCTCCCACAGGGCAATGGTAGAAGATGACAGTGAGATTGCCAGTCATTTTTCTCTATTAAATCCTTATGATGTAGTATTTCCTATATTCAGGCTTTAATTTAGAAACTGTCTAGGCTGAGGCTGCTACACAGACTTGAGAGAGAAATACCATAGAAGTATCTGAAGTAGTATAAAGCACCTAACCCTTAATCATGAACTACTTGTCACACCTATATTAGTTTTGTGCTCTTCCTGGTCTGAATTTTTTTAACTGAGTTCTCAACATGGATGAAGGATAGCAAAAGGGACATTGAAAGTACACCGACAAAGAGATGGAGGGCTGGAATCTGTTCCCACAAAGTCAACAACCAAATCCTCACTGATGTCAATAAGTGCATGGTGAGGCTGGGAACAACCCAATGTGCAGCACACGTCTTCAGCTGCAGTAACCCTTCTTCAGTGGATTTAAAAGCCTTTTTTTTTGAGGAAGACAGATTCTAATCCTGGTTTTGTTCTCAAACTGAGGTCAGTCAGAGCAGGTGGAGACTAGAAGATCTGACACTGATCGCATCCAAATTTTTGACAGGCTGATTGCATTTTTCAAGTGCAAATGTTGAGATGCATTGAAAGTGAATTGCATATAAGCAATTTAAATAAATTAAGATCTGTAGCTCATTGGCATCCCAGTATTTTTTCATGTAATTAATAGCATATCAGATGGATTGCTCTTCAAAGACAGGTAAATTATCAGAGAGACAGCTGTTATCTACTACAAATACTTTCTTTGGTAACATGCTAGGCTTTCTGAAGGTCAGCCATGCTGTGATGTGAGTGCCTGTTGCAAATATTAGAGATTGATATCATGTACTGTTACTGTTGTTGCTCTTATTATAAGGATTGTGTAAATTCTCAACCTTTGCCTCTTAGTTTTGTCCAAAGGTATTGTGTGTCCCCTACAATGATACAGCAACTATCACATATGGGAAAGCAGAGAAGTGTGGGGTTTTTTCATTCATTGGAACTATAGGGTGAAATAACTGAGAGGTTAAATCCCAGTCTGAGCTGCAAGTCAAGTGAAACCAGGGAAAAACTTGCTTTGATGAGTCAGATTTAAGAATGTTACTGTAATGAAGGATAATTATGAAGACGGATATTAAGGACAGAATTATGATAATTGAAAACTCTGTTGTGGCAGATATTAAAAGACCCTGGAGTTCTGGAGCTGTTAAACATTACCATTAAAATCCTGGTAATTAGAAATACTTGACAAAGGATGGGTGAACATTTAGTAGAACAAAACCTTAACTATTACTTTCTGATAATCCTGTTAAATTGCACACTGTATTACATGTTTAAGTCTTCTGTGATTGAGACTGTTTGATGGCATAGTTGGTTTCCAGCATCTAAACCTTCCATCTTATTGCTTTAGAATGAGATTTAACAGAAAAAAAAAAAAGGAGAAAATACTAGAAAACCTCTTGCACTTCAGCCCACTTTTCTAATCAAGCACAGAGCAGATATTTAAAGATCTAATTCCCATGAAAGTTAGCCTGTGACCCTGTTCTTAGCATTGTATGAGTGAAATTTCCAATTCCTATAGAGCTGAAAGTTTATTTCAGGCTGAGCTTGTGGCTATATGGTATGCACTAATTCCACACTCTCTAGTGGATTTTTGGGGTGCTTTTTCTCTAAGTAATGAAACTGTTTATGTTTTCTCCTTTTGACAGATCTCCTTAGTTTTTTTCCTTGGTTTACATCAAAAGCTGCTTTCTGATGACCCATGTAGAAATCATGAGCAGTAGAAAGTTATCTAAAAGACCAGAGACATATGTAATCTAAAATCTGTTTTCACACTGGGCTACACCATGATAAGTAGGTAACATTTGCTTAATTTACAAATTACTTTAGAAAATTTTAAAATTAAGTCAATTGGGTCCTGGAACACAAAGGAGAAAGAAATAGCTAGAACATTCCTGGTAGAGCAAATTTAGTGGAATTTAGCACTTGACCAGCAAGTAGCTCCCATTACTTTAGGGGCAGTATGGGTTCTGACCCTGTAAACAGACAATCCTGGCAGCCCCAGTGCAGAAGTCACTGTGTCCATAGCAACAGGCTGCAGCATGAAGTATTTCTGCACCTCCTCAGCTCCCATCCTGGCATTGCTGGGGACACAGACCAGCTGTGCATGACTGATCCTGTTTATGTCACCAGTATTTTAACTCCACATTACAAACCTTGTTTCCCCTGCAAAGAGCATCTGGTCTCTGAGTGACATGTTTTTAATGTTCTGATTTATCCTTGTCAGATACAGGATTTTTATTGCTGAAATTTGAATATTGTATTTAAAGCACTTTTGTGATTACAGATATTTTACATATAAATTGCCTTATATTACCAAAAAAAAATATATTCTGTACTTCTCAAGCAGTCTCATTCTTATGTGTTTTACATTTTTATACCTTACTCTGCATGGCTAAATGGATTTGAATGGCTGGTTGCTTAGGATATCTGCAACCCAGGCTGCAGGGCTGCATTACCAGCTTCCCCTTGACTGTGCATGGGCCATGGTGGCTGAGGAAACACACTAGAAGCAGAAGTTTGGGTCCCATCTGCAGATTTCAGCTGTATCTACACTGTGGGTGCCCCAAAACTCTGAGATTTCTTGAAGCTCCCATTTGGGCCAGAAATCCCAGAGGCGTTGCCACCTCCAAGCAACATCTTGCAAAGCACTCTGCAAGTGAGCTGCTGACTGGGAGCCATCTCTGCAATCCCTGGGAAGGGGAATAAATGTTTTGTGGGACCTCTTTGAGGCAGTGCAACAAGAGGAGCACTCCTCCCCTGGAAGTTGCCAGACCCTGAAGGATGGTGAAATGAGGCTGACTCCTGCCTTTGACATGACTGGGAGTAAAGAGCACAGTAGTGAACAGGTTTGCAGCCAGGCAGAAACAGCCATGCTCTCTCTGAGACATCAGCTGCTGTTTTCAGTCTGTGATACCAAGAAGCTGCTGGTCTGCTGTGCAAACAATCTGGTGTGCAGTGTGTCTCTGAGGTGCCCAGGAAAAACAGGATGCTGTGGAAGCACAAGACCAGCTGGCTGGAGGGTGGCCAGCCTGGCCCTACCTCCCACTTGCACCCAGCCACAGATCTGCCTAGGCTGGTGGCCACTGTGGGTATTAAAAGTGCAGCAGCTCAATTCATGAGCAAAGAGTGGAACAAAGTAATACTGTCAACAGTATGTTGCCACGGATGTATGCCTGTGTTGAACTCTGTTTTACTGTAGGCCATTAAGTGCACACATGTCAAAAGCTGCTTGGACTCCTAAATGTGTTGCCATATCCAAGAAACAGATCTGGTCTTAAGCTTTTCTAGATAGTATATAATATTCATAATCAGTTATACCTTTCTTAGCATTATAATATGGAAACACAAACAAGTATTACAAATTTCTGCTCTTGCCACCATCAGAAAAATTACTTGAATCACATTTCAGACGTTGAGTTCATATTAACTATTCATGAAGATACACACCAGCTCACTAAATACATGGAGCAACTCAAAGAATATGCAATGAAACATGTTATACCTCAAATATAAGATAATCTCCAGATACTGTGTCAGACCATAATTAATTGAATATCATCAACTGAGCAACCAGATTTCTCAGAACTGCTTTGGATAATCATTTCCAGCTGCTGACTGACAATGTCACACTACAACGGCTGTAATAGTTTTTAAAGTAAGCAAAAAGACTAAGGACAACTTGATTTTGTGCTTGTACAGAGACATTCCACCCTAAAAAAGGTTACTCGTCTGCCTCTAGCTCCCATCCAAAGCAGAAAACACTAGGATCTGCTCCTGTGTGATCCTGCTTTGTCAAGGGGGTTGAGCTCAATGATATCCAGAGGTCCCTTCCAACCCCTACCATTCTATGATTCTATGATCCTTCAAATAAATAATTCTTCCTGCTTGTGAGTAGGGCCCCTTCCTCCTGTCACCAACATTTTTATCAAGACAATTATAAGAAAGTTTAATTTAATACATAAGCCAGGAATATTTATGTCTATATGAAGGAATATCAGGATGCTGCAACAAATCTAAGAGTTGTGTAAAATAACTTTTCCCATAGCTGTTCTGTGCAGACTGGCTGCTTCCCAGCAGCAGAGCAGAGTAGTTGAAATAACACCACCATCTACTGGGCAGCTGGTTGCTACAGCGAGCAGAGAGGTTGTCCGGAGACAAGCCTGTGCACCTCCCAGCCACGGTTTCTTTGGTACTCAGTAAGCCCTCATCACTTAATTTTTCATTATTTTTATTATTTGTGGTGACTGATGCTTTTCCATGCTGCTTTCTGTGTAAGACAGAGCTAAAAAGAGACATAACAAACTGCCTCACGTGGCATAAGTAGGAAGGATATTTTCATAGCATTTCTGCACAGTGATCAGCACCAGCACAGCAGCTGTGCCCTGTGAAAGAGATATTCATTTGCTTCTCATCAGGACTGATGTTATTTGCTCCTACAGATCTGTCGCTAGGTCATATGCAATTGCACACATCAAGCCTGCAAAGCAGAAACCTAGAAACCACAACATCCCCTGACAAGTTGAGATGTATGCCATGGCCAGATGTAGGAAACAGCATGTGACAAAAACCCAGAAATTATTCTTGTAGGAAGTATAAATGCTGCAGGATTTCTTGCTGTTGGACCTATTAGAGTGACTGTAGCCTCTTTCCACACTTATTTCTGATACAAATCATTGCCAGTAACAAAGTGGGGTATCTGTGGTAGACAAGTGGCATTCTGCAAAAACAAGCTGAAAAGCCACAAGCCCATCAACTTGGCCATCGTGGCTAAGGTGTCATTCTCTATAGCCTAAGGCACAAAGGTGATGTGGCTGCTATCACATGGAATATACTTGCCCCCCACTCACACACACCCCCCAAATGACCAGGCTTAGCAGAGAGCATCTTTTGTGGGAGTCAGAAACAAGGCTAAAACATGCACCCGTTAATGTGGGGAAACAATCTGTTACTGTCCCTTAAATTAAGATAACAGCCCTCACATAAATGACAGTGAGATTTCCTCCTTCTGCAGAGAGAGAAGTGCTGGAGCTGTGCAAGATCCCCCTCACTCCATCAGCCCCGTGAGTTTTTACGAAGTTATAAAAGCTGTTAATGCCTCCAGCTATTTCAGACCCCCACAGGGTCTGAAAAAAAGGATGAAGTCATTAAATCTTCTCCTGCTCCTGGGTAGGTGCTACCAAAATTTAAAATGCTTTCCCTTTTGGGGAAGAAATGTCCAGAGGAGATGCTGTCTGCTACCTGAGCTGCAAAGGTTTGCCTGGAGGCAGGACAGTGCCACACGCAAGGAAGTGCTGCTGGGTGAGAATAGTGAGGTTGGATGAAGAACTTGGCCAGTTAGTTATGGAGGACCAGGGGACTAGTTGTTAATGCTGAGGATGGCTATAACCTTAGGCCAGGTCCTATACTGCTGTGGGCATAGGTATGGTTGCAGAGCCACTGCTGGGAGCCTTGCCAGGGCTTTCTCCTGTAAAGATCAGTGCAACCACAATTGAAAAGGCTCACTGGGGGTATTTAAGGTTGCTTTTTTGTTCGGGTTTTTCTTTTTTCTTTTTTTTTTTTTTTTTCTGTGTGTCATTTAGATTAGATTCTGTTCAATATTAACATATATTTTTTTACAGCTGAATGGTGTTAAATCCCTAGTCTCGGAAACCAGCTTTCACTCTCAGAAAAAAAAAATATCCTTCCTTCTAATGTATTTATTCACCTATATTTACATATAAATGAAAATTAATAGCATCAGATAGCCAAGGTGCATTTTCACTGTCAGTAGCAGAAGCAACAATAGATCCTGTGCATTTATTATGATTAAATATTATCGGAGTCTGTCACACATGAATGAAGCTGTGCCAGGAGTTGATTGTCTATCTTACATAGAAAGAACTTGGAAGACAATTTTTTATGAATTTTTTAAACCTGTTACCTATCCCCAAGTTATCCACTAGTTTATGCCAAGGTATCTCTATTGTCCCTGAGGTGTATCTGCCTCAGCACAGCTTCTAATACTATGCAGACAATGTATTCAGCAAGCCTGCATAAAATTTATAAGTCCAACAGAACCATTTTCAATAGGACAAGAGACCAATCACATTACTTAATATCATAATGTCAAATGAGAGATTACTGTAATATTGCCAAAATATTTATCAAATAGTGTAGGGAGAGTGTATGCTTATGCTCAGTTCAGTTGTGCAATGATCACATCTGAACATCTGGGATTTTCTAAGTATCTTTTTTACCTGAATGACCTTCAAGCTGTGATGACTGTGCATACTCTGTGTGTAAGTAAAGGAAGGGTGTTGCATCTCCTGATAAAAATGCTTCAAAGACCATCATGTGGAAGAAGATGACATGTTTTAATGCAGTATTACAACTGGATCATCTTAAACAGTTCTGTGTGCTTTACAACTTCTTTCTTGCAAATACCAACTGGTAGATGTTTTTGAGTATTTTCCTTTAACAGTTTTTTTTTAATTTGAGGAAGTTTTATTTGAAGCATCAGTTTAGCTCTGCCATCCTGTGTATATCATTAAGGCAACCTGCTTTAGTTAATCCAAGAAAATATTCTTCACTAGGAATACAAACACTAATAAAGTTACTGCTGCAATAAACTGTTCTTCTTTGTATGGAAATCAAGTAATTCAGTGCTTACTTCAGAAAAGACAATACAACCTATATTGTGAGTCCATTAGCAGCAACAACAAACCTTTTCTGGCTCTAGAGGAAGAATTAATTATTTACATGTTTCTCATTAACTTCTTACCTACTGTTAACAGTAGGCTTTTAAAAGAATTCGTTTCTGTCTGTGATCAAAGTTTTCAACAAGCCCATTTGCAAGCAGTGCATTTAGCCATTTTTAATTATTTGCAGTCTATCACAAAATGACATTAGCAATTTGTAAGCATTGCTGAAACGCTGCAGGTATTCCAGAAATCCCTGACAAGTCTTTTTGAGCGCCCAGTGCTTTACTCACAGCACTTGATGTGCTGTTGGATCTTGTGCTAATGTATCAGAGGTATGTATCATGTATGCCTTCTCTTCACCTTACAAAATAATTACAAATCTCATGAAAGATTTGAAGCCTGGAGCTGACAGTCATGTATTTCTAAGGAGTTCTACCTCTGCTTTAGCATATCCTGGTAGTACTGTTAGTGGGATTTCAGGCAAGAGATCATGGATCCATACTACATCCCTCTAAACCTGGATTCAGTTTTGGCAAGACAATCTTAGAGAAACTTGTGATCAAATAATCTTCATTTTTAATCTTAACATCTGATAGAATAATGTGAATTCTCAAAAAAAAAAAACCAACAAACAAACAAAAAAACAGGCAAAATTTGAGTAACTTTTGATGCCATTTTGGCTCACTTAGATCTTAAAACCTAGAGAGAGAGACAAAAGATACATTTATGAGAACCACATGGACTTCCATGTCTCTTTGAGCTTATGAAACTGCTTTACTATCAATTCACCTTCCAAAAAAAAATAAAATTGTTAAGAGTAGTATAATAAGAATTAAAATCTTAGGGTTACTGAGTCATGATACAAAATGTCTTCCCAAAATGGCTGTTGTGTTTTCTCTGCATCACCCATGTGCCTGGTTCTCTATTTGTTTATGGCCAGTGCTTAATGCCTGACTCTGGGACCAGGAGTGATAAAAGGCTGAAAATATGACTAATGCAACAGTTCCTGCACCATGAAACAGACGATTTCTGTTCTGTGACCCACTGTGAACTTGAAAGACTTATTTGTGATGCGACAAGCCAGATTGTTGTTCATCTTGTCGAGCATTGCCCAGCACCAGCTGCTTCTGAGGAAAGTTCAGCAAACTTGATAATGAGTACTAGGGGAATAACAGAAGTTTCTTCTTCAGCTGAGCAGTAGTTGGCTTATGTCTTAAATATTTTATGTCCATTATACCCTCAAAAATGCTGCAAAAGGTCTGTGCAAGCTCTTGCTTTTCCTATAGGTATTTAGCCTACATTTAAACGCATATCGTAAATCCAGTGTTGTGTAATGCTATTGAATATCACAGATTTAAGATTTATTACCAGAGGAAATTGCACTGAAACAATTTATTGGAAACATAACAAAACCTGTGACTTGATGATGGATGACTTTGTTCTCTACTTTTATACCAATAATTTAACAAAGCATTTGTTATGTTTGACTTTTGGCCAAGCAACGACGTAAGTTGACATATTCTAGAATAAATAAAAAAAAATGGACAATTTGTACTACATTAGATAGCCTACAAAAGACCAAAGCACATTTAGATAGAGTTATAAAATCAACTACCTTGATAACTTAGTCAGTGGTATTTAGTCATAATTTAGCCATTGATATTTAGTCAGTTCTACTAAGTGTGTAACAAAATGAATCATAAGCTCCATGTCCCTTAGTGCTACTTATTGAGTTAACTCTTCAGCAAGATGCTATTACCTGCAGTGATTACAGGTTCACAGCATGGAAAGTCAAAACAATATTTGGCAGGTGAAAACTCCTGTTTCTTTTTCATAGCTGGAGAGGAAAAATGTCCTGTAACCCAGGGTTGCTTCAGCTTGGACAAGAGTTCTATAAAGCTCTGTGCATGCTGGGGAAAAAAAGGCTTTCCTTTTTTGTGTGTAATCTTCTGAGAACTTATCTGGCTTCATCCAGTCTACCCAGTTGGGTAGGCAAAGAGTTTGGTCCAGATTTTCTGAAAGTATTTTCAATGGTGAAAAGAGATCTACAGACCATTATTTTAGGCTAATAAATAATATTGGACTAATGATACATGCTAACAGGAAGCAGTTAGAAGAGTGTTTTATTGGGGATAAGGTACACAGAGTAAATCTCTTATTTTTCCTTGCAGGCATACTTCTGAAAAAGTGCTTCAAACTGTTCTTGCATCGAGCTCAAACTGAAGGGGCTTGGGCAGTCCCATCAGACTGCTCAGCTGAAAGATGAGAAGTATCAGTCAGAACGAAACAACAACAAACATCACCTTTTCTACACAGCTATTAGAGAAATAGCTGCTTTAATGGGCTTTCAACCATTAAAAGGTAGAATTAGAGGCTGAATTAGAGTATTCAATTAACAGGCAGTCAGCTGTGCAAAACCTATCATGTGACATTGATGCTATAAAAACCCAACAGGTAAATGTCATTGAAGTCACTAATAAAGCAAAAATGTTTTTTCTTGGTTTTATATAAATAGATACTATAATGCTTAGAGGATATTTGCAGTGATAGATCACTCATTTCAAGTACGTGTATTGTATGGTTTGAACAAAGATAAAAAACTGGGAAATAAACTGTTTTTCTCTACTGCTTTTGTATTGTTTTCATGAAGCTTCAGAAGCAGTGATTGTGCAGGTGTTGGGTGGTTAAAAACGAAATTCCTGTGGCCAGTGAAATTGAAAGGATAAAAAAAGGAACTGTAGATGGGAACAAAGGAATAACTGACTATAGGCAAGGTCTGAATTTTATGAATATTAGAAGCCAAAGGCTGTTGTACTCAAGGTGAAATGTCCCTTTAAAGAAGTGGCTAAGAACAGCTAATCCAAAATGAGGTCATAAAAATGTCTATTCTTGTGGAAATGGATGACAACAGAAAAGTTGGGCCAAAAGAAAGAAAGCATTCAAAAAATAGCCCAAGAGACATCTATGTATAGTGTGAGACAGCAGCACAATTATTTAAGAGCAGTGCATTATCTACTGCTCAGAAAGCCAAACAGGTTTGTAAAGCAGAGTTATGATTCCAATTTATGAGATATTTGGAATGAATGCTTACCTTAGTGAAAAACACCTGCACAAAGTAAAACCTATTCCACAAAGTAAAACCTATTCTGGAACCTTCATTCCCTCTAAATGTTACAGGTCTATAACAATAAATATTATTTTATTTAATTTATATTACTACTTTTTCAAAGGAAGGTGAATTAGATGAGATCTCTTCACAAGAGATGAATTTATGAGACAACAGCTATTTACACAAGCTGAAATAACGTGTTTGGAGTGTTTCTGTTGTTATTTAACACCTGCTTTTCCCTCCACACACTTTTCTTCAGAAAAAATCAGTAATGAATTGATTTTTATCCATCTCAAAAGAGAAAAACCTGGAATTTACAAAATGTCTACTTCAGAATACTGAACAGAGGAAGCTTTATGGAAAATAAATTATAGGGATGGCTATAAATTGGCCCTTAGATCCCATGAGGTTGTTTTGAGCTCTGTTGGTAACTTGCTTTTCCTGTGGGGTGATGTGTATAAATCAGATTAACTCCACTGAGAGCAATGAAGTAAATATATCTGAGAGAATCCAGCCCTGTATGGCCAGCGTTTCTCTAGTTCAGTTATTTGCAAGGTGGGCTAAAGCTGGTGGTCACTTACAGCTTTATGACAATACAATTATCAGTAAAAAGCTAAGATTTTGAAAACAAAAACAAAACCAAAACAGTTTCTGTAAGAGGAAAGGAGAGTCTTACAGCCATGGCTGGAAGCACACTGTTTATAGCCTGTTTTTCCACCTTCTGAGGCACCACTAATGACCAACACATGTTATTTCCCACATGTATTTTCTAATATGAAATGTTGATAATAATTGTTTAATACAGAAAAAAATATATATCATGAGACATTTCACTGCTCTTCTTGAAAATGATATATTCTGTAAAATCCCTAGAGGAAGAAGTTTTAGTGTAAAAAAAAACAAAAAAAGAAAGCAGGGAGCAGGAGGTCCCTATAGATGATAGTTGAGGTGCCATGGCTGATTTATAGGTCTGGAAATATTTGCAATGCCCATATTATACTTGTTCTGGGGATAAAGAGAGGATTTAATTCACTAGTACTATCAATCTGTTACCTTTCAAAGCTGTAAATTCACTAAATTTGCTAAAAAAGAAAAAAAAAA
>VYZU01090643.1:0-19520 GCA_013401355.1 Ceyx cyanopectus | reverse complement strand
GGTCATAAAAATGTCTATTCTTGTGGAAATGGATGACAACAGAAAAGTTGGGCCAAAAGAAAGAAAGCATTCAAAAAATAGCCCAAGAGACATCTATGTATAGTGTGAGACAGCAGCACAATTATTTAAGAGCAGTGCATTATCTACTGCTCAGAAAGCCAAACAGGTTTGTAAAGCAGAGTTATGATTCCAATTTATGAGATATTTGGAATGAATGCTTACCTTAGTGAAAAACACCTGCACAAAGTAAAACCTATTCCACAAAGTAAAACCTATTCTGGAACCTTCATTCCCTCTAAATGTTACAGGTCTATAACAATAAATATTATTTTATTTAATTTATATTACTACTTTTTCAAAGGAAGGTGAATTAGATGAGATCTCTTCACAAGAGATGAATTTATGAGACAACAGCTATTTACACAAGCTGAAATAACGTGTTTGGAGTGTTTCTGTTGTTATTTAACACCTGCTTTTCCCTCCACACACTTTTCTTCAGAAAAAATCAGTAATGAATTGATTTTTATCCATCTCAAAAGAGAAAAACCTGGAATTTACAAAATGTCTACTTCAGAATACTGAACAGAGGAAGCTTTATGGAAAATAAATTATAGGGATGGCTATAAATTGGCCCTTAGATCCCATGAGGTTGTTTTGAGCTCTGTTGGTAACTTGCTTTTCCTGTGGGGTGATGTGTATAAATCAGATTAACTCCACTGAGAGCAATGAAGTAAATATATCTGAGAGAATCCAGCCCTGTATGGCCAGCGTTTCTCTAGTTCAGTTATTTGCAAGGTGGGCTAAAGCTGGTGGTCACTTACAGCTTTATGACAATACAATTATCAGTAAAAAGCTAAGATTTTGAAAACAAAAACAAAACCAAAACAGTTTCTGTAAGAGGAAAGGAGAGTCTTACAGCCATGGCTGGAAGCACACTGTTTATAGCCTGTTTTTCCACCTTCTGAGGCACCACTAATGACCAACACATGTTATTTCCCACATGTATTTTCTAATATGAAATGTTGATAATAATTGTTTAATACAGAAAAAAATATATATCATGAGACATTTCACTGCTCTTCTTGAAAATGATATATTCTGTAAAATCCCTAGAGGAAGAAGTTTTAGTGTAAAAAAAAACAAAAAAAGAAAGCAGGGAGCAGGAGGTCCCTATAGATGATAGTTGAGGTGCCATGGCTGATTTATAGGTCTGGAAATATTTGCAATGCCCATATTATACTTGTTCTGGGGATAAAGAGAGGATTTAATTCACTAGTACTATCAATCTGTTACCTTTCAAAGCTGTAAATTCACTAAATTTGCTAAAAAAGAAAAAAAAAAGCAATTCAGCTTCATGGAGTTGTTGTCGTAATACATCATTTACCACTTACTGTATGTAAGTACCAGTAGCACAACATTTAAAATCATCAACAGAACTATAAAGAGATGAAAGAAAAATGTTTCAGAATAAATCTCTGTCTTTTTTAAAGCAACCTAATCTGTGATAAGGTTATAGAGTGAAACATATGTTACTGGGAGCTTGAAATAAAATCCTTATTTGTTCCATTGCAAATGTTTTAACAAAATTGTTAAAACTCCTATTTGTTTATGATACTGATGGCAGGAAGAAGAGGGGGAATTTTAAATCTAGGCTGATACACCTTGATTTCCTCTACAGTCACACAATGAGATCTCTCCAGGGGATTTTTCAGAGACCTTAAAATTATATACTATGGGGAGCATCCTGTGGAGGTGTCAAACTGTCCTCATTAAATCTGCTGGCATACCTGTCTCTTAAAGCTATCTTTAGAGTTAATCTGATTGTGATTAATATCCCCATTAATACTTAGACTAACCTATCATCTCTGTAAAGAAATAATATTTGTAATGTTTTTCTTCCTTTGATGAATGTAGAAAAGCAATTGAATCAAATGAGGGGCGTGATCTATGCTGTAATGCTCTCATTTCTCTGCCACTTACTGTCATTCATCCACTAGTTAGCCATGGTTTACATTTTAATACCACTTATGTTTTTGGTACAGGTGTGGGGATTTTATTTACTCCTAGCACCCCTTGCTCTTTCAGAAGTCTAAAATCCCTAAAGAGGCAACATCTGTGTTGAAGAAGTAGAAGCAACCACCAGGTCCACTCGAGAGGAGTCCTGCCACTTGCAGTAATTGAGATTTTTTTGAGCACAATATCTGCTTACAGAGACTCTCTTATAGCATCAAATTGTGATGATAAAGATGGAAAAGGAGGATGAAAGAGGAGATGACAGATTTATGGACAGTCAGTATTAATGCTGGTTGAAAGCTGTTTTAACCCAAGCCAAATCCCCACCTTTTGTTATTAAACCTGGTGGTTCTGCTCTGGTTCTCATTAATACTCCTGGCTGGAAGATCTGGGCAAGGACTGCCACTGCACTGGTTGCCCTTTATGATTTTGATTTCTTCAAAAAGAAAAGTTCCAGGAAAGGACTGAATGAAATGGTTCAAGGCAGGAGCAACACGTTTCCACTTCATGCCTTACCACTGCTAACACTGATGAAAAACTTGTGTGAAATGTCTTTCTGCTGTCATTTCAAAGGAAGCTTTCCTAAATGGAAAGTTCACTCAATGCGAAAATTCAGTGTGCAATTTTTCTGAGTAATAGTGATTTTTGCATTGGTGTTATCTGTCCATAATCAAGGCTATGAGCAGCTATTTTTCATACTCTTTCTTTTCACTACCTAGTCGAGATAAGTCAAGTCTCCCTATTAGGGAGAATAGGCAAAGAAGTTTTTCAGAAAAAGTTCAATTCCTTTTCCCTACTATATCCTGTATTATTGAACTAACCCACCAATACAAAAACCTGAGAATTTCCACTCCATGTGAGTATTATGATACTTCCATACTTATTAATATTAATTTTGCAGAAGAACAATTAAAATGCAGGGTTGTTTTTTACTTCATCAAGTGATTCATTTCACTTAACTTGCACAATAAATTATGTTTGTATCAGCTGAAGAAGCTTCTTGTGGAAGATGGGACCATGCTCAATTTAAGCATCAGAGCAGCTCATGAAAAAAAAAAATACTGAGCTAATCTAAAAAATAAAGATCTCTCAAAAAATTAACTCCTTCCTCCTATTTTTTTCTGGAAATCATATACTTTTTTGGAAATGGATTCTGGTGAGAAATCTCCAGCCAGTTCCAAGATATACAGGTCAGACATAGGTGTCCTCCTTTTACTATTATTTGCTAATTGCCAATCTCTTGACACAGGAAAGCCATTTTTGCTTTTGAGCTGTTGAGCAATGACAACATTTTTTTAGATGTCTTAGGGCACTCTGGAGCAGAGGTGAATTGTGATGCGATTGATATCTGTGTTTCTGCCATAGTTTGATGATTTCCAATAAAGTAAGGAACTTGTAGGAAGAATGCATGCCTCAGCCATGACCATGCCATAGCCCTCACGAGTTCACAGAGTGCTTGGCTCGTGTATAGCTTACCTGCCCTAGCAGAGGTGTCCATCTGAGAAGGGCACTGATGGTGCACACTGCAAATTTAATAAGGGCATGCTGCATTCAGCTAAAGTTCAGACAGCCAGGGAAACATATGGGGCAAAACAGTGAAAAGAGCAAAACAGAGTTTCATCTCCCTGCACACCTAGAGCTGTGGGTGCACTATGTCAGGTCAGGGATCACATCCAGCTTTGACCCACGTCAAAGGCCAGCATAGCTACAAGGAAATCTCTTTAATAGATTCACTTATACTGTCTCAGAGCCCAAGTGCTTGTATTCTGTATGCCCTTAACAAAACCTGGAGATAATGAATAGGTTTCTTCACTTTATGTCTGCTTTAGAGTTTGAACTCCCATAGTTTGGTCCACTAACTAATGAGGAGTGATGTGTTTGAAAGCCAACAGAGTTTTCCCACAAGGGAATTAGGAGCTGGAAAGATAAACACACCAAATGATCGAATGTACAAATCATACTCGGTACTCCCAGAGCTGTGCAAAGGGGGATATGCTTTTGTATAATTAATTATTGCCCTAAAAACCACAACTAGTCTGAAGAGAATGGTCCTGTAAATTACATATACTGCTACTTATTTTCTGAAGAATCAGAAATGCTGTAGAACATGAGCCAGAAGAAAACACAAGTTCTAATCACTGTGTAACCACTGTTTATTTCCCCAAACTAGGTACTGAGATGAAGTTCTTCCCATTTAATGTCACTCCCCTGTGCAGTATTGAAATAAGAACGGTGAGATAAGGAGCAGTTGTTTGGGCTAACAAGGTGTATGAACACTGTATTTTGGTTATAATAAGTGTGCTTGGCATGTGTCTAAAATATATGAACACAGAGTACTAAAAGAAGTATTAGCCAATAGCAAAGACAATTCCAGGCCTGAACCCTTTCCTATCCCTTATAGGGAAACCCTTTGCTGGGAGTGCTGGGGGTGGGGGAAGGGGCTGTTGCTGGAGAGGGTTTTCTGAAGACTTCTGGGGCTCATTTTAAATCCATTATGTCAACCTTTCCCCCTCCTCAGGAGGTGCAGAAAGGATTGCAAGAGGCAACAGACACAGCAAGCCCATATCAACAGAGAAGGGATTGTCCTGGGAGACCAGTGAGTTTATTCCTCGTCACTGGACTTGGCAGCTATTTTAAATCAGATAAAACACACAAAGAAAAAAGCACAGAGGAGGGTTTTGGCACCTGTAAATGTGTAAATTCAGTCACATATTCCTACTATTTAGTGAAGATGTCTTGTCCCTCTGAAGGGCTCTGTCCTACTAGGAAACAAGCAGGGTCATGCTCTTTATGTCACCCATGAATAACAAATCTCTTCCATGTCTAGAAAGGCACCCCAGGGGACAGCCTGGTAGTAAGGGTATTCCTCATAGAAGGCAGAAGGAAATAAGCCTGGACTGTCACTTTTAGATCAGTTTCTAAGTGAGAAAGAGCTTAAAGGAACTGTAAAACTGCTGGCTGGCTCAAGTGCAAAAGTGAAGTGCTTGCCACGCTCCATTTTTGAGAAGAGGGACATGGTAGCACATGGTATTCCTCTCTTCTCCTTCTGTCCAGCTAGGCAGACACTTCCCTATGACCATCAGATGATATCTGGGTGATGGGATTCATCCCTCAAAACAAAGGCCCAGGACTTCTGCATGCAATTCTTAAAATTCCTTCACTGATTTGAGACCCCTGAGCATTTCATACTTGGAACAAAGTGTCAAAAAGCCACATCTATGGAGGCCTTCAAGGGATTTATTGAAATAACACATCCTTGGAGGCCTTCAAGGTATTTGAGTTTTTTTATCATGTTATTGTTCAGTGCCAGCCCTAGCTTTTGTTCTGAAGCTGAAGAAAAAAATACTGGTTTTCTGAATATTCTTCCCACAGCCTTCCTCCTACCTCTGCTTACTTCCCCCTGGGCTGCACAGTCCTCTCCTCCCCGAGTCAGCACAGCTCCTCCAGCCATCCCCAGCACTGCAACACCAGCTCACCGGTGGGATGTCACAGGCAAACACTGTCCCTTTCTTATAAAGTGAGGAGATCTGAACACTCATAGCCATCAAACAATTTTTGGCCAAGTCTGAAATGCTGCTGCCAGCTTCCAGCTGCAACTTTTGGCTTCTTTATTACTCTCTGTATCCACCCCTACCATTGAAAATTAATTTAACACAAGATGGACTGGGGTCAGGCCTTCAGTGTTGTGTTGTCTTTTTGTACAGACAGTGAAGTTTATTGTTCCAAATTTTCATTACCCACACTTGACTACACCAACTTTCTGGGGATTTTCAGTTTCTCTTCTTACTGAGGATAATGGTATGGAAACTGCGAGAGTATTTTCCAATATTTTTGTACAGCTTCCCCATGATTTTTGAGATTGACTGGCTGGAGCGAGAAGGTGATGTTCACGATTTTTCTGACTTTTGCAATGTCTTGGGCTGGGAGAATGAGAACTGGGGAACAGTTGCACCTGGTTGTATGTCCTGGAGCTGTTTGTCCTCCCAAAATGAAGACAGTCACATTGAACACAGGGAAATGCCTTTGCTGAGACAACAGGAAGCTTCATTTCATGGTAATGAGGATAAACCACTTTTAAAGCCTCTCCCTGATTAAAACCTGCTTAGGGAAACAACAGGTAAGGGGATAAGCAAGACTACAGAACAGTCCCTTTTCTCCTTACATTTTTTAGCACAGTTTCTTTTTGCTTTTGATATCCACAAGAGCAACAAAAGCTGGAATGTTTGTGGAAAAGTTCTCTTGCTTTGTTGAAAATTTGTTTTGCTTGCCAAAAAAAACCCCAAAACTGGTCCCAGAGCCTTAATGATCTTGAAGGTATGCAAACTAAGTATTAGTAAAATCAGTTGAAAGACTCACAAACACTCTGAAAAGGCTACAAGTCAGGCTAAACCAAGAAGACTACCAAAAGCATAAATTTTGGAACATGAAAATCAAAATCAAGAAAAAAGTTTTAGAAGTTTCTTCTTAAATAGCCTACTTGATTAGAGAAATTCTGGGACAAAAGTTGGACTTGATGACCCTGGAGGTCCTTTGCAACCATAATCATTCTATGATAGTTCCCTCAAGGAATCCAGTGGTGAAACTCTTCATAGGATGTAGCAAAATGAACGTTTGAAAAACTCTCTTGCCTGCAAAATATTTTTAATGGCTTTGTTTGTGCTTTTAGATTAAATGCTCTTCGGTTATTTGCGTGGAATGTTTATGGACTTGTAAACATTACTCTGTTATCAGATAATTTACAATATCCACACTTAAACAAGCAGACACAAATAAACTTGACAAGTCAAAGAAAAGAAGTACTGGCATGTATGGAAAACACTGAACAGTGAGTGGGAATACAATAACTTCTAAATAAAATGCTATGAACATCAGAATATAGCATGTGATGTAATAACAAACCTTCCTATTGTGCATCCAGCTGGCAATATGTGTCACCATACACTAAACATTGCTCACACCAACCAGAAACAGTGCATAGGACACACCTGGGAGCAACAGAGCACTTTCCAATAAGTCTAAACCTTAGAAAAATGTGATTGAGAAACAAGAACTAACGGATTCTTTTGGTGTCCTTTTCTGGTTTCTATTTCTGTGATCATTGCCAGTCAGACGACCTTCTGAAACACACATCTTGTTTTTCAGGAGAGGCTGGCAGGGCAAATACCACCTCACTTTATTTCACGAGCAAAGGACTATTTTCTAAAATACCAGATGACCCTAGACACAAACCTTGACAGACCACTTCTGTAACTGTTTCACATAAACATAACCTCCAGAAACCTGAAGCAACCCCCAAACTCTTTGCATGCCTGTGGAGTAGCATTTGTTTTAAACCCCTCTCTTATAAACACGATGTCAGACACCGCTGCAATAACCTGAAGTTAGCACTTTCTTCACTAAAATCCCCCTGGAGTGGGCACGTTTGGTTTACAGCCCTCATTTCTCCAGGATCATCTACCCCTGAGGCTGTCGGTACAGGCTGTTCTCACCCTCCGTGTGTGCGGGTGTGTTAGCGGGTGTGGAAATCAGAGCAGCTGCAGCCCGAGCAGCTGCAGGGACACATGCTCTCGGCTGGTCTGTTCCTGGGTGGGTGGGTGAGCGTGGTCCGTGTCTAGCTGGAGGGCTTCCCTCTTGGAAATTCTGGGATTAATGACACATTAAACCCTCTCCAAGAGAGGGGATCGAATGGAATGAAAGAAAGAAAAAAAAACCAAAAAAACAAAACAGAAGCAGTCAGGCAGGCTGATGGCTTTTCCTGCAAAGTTTAGTACTTCAAAAGTTAACTTCTAAGCAACTGCAGATGCATGGACAAAACCTATCTTGGACAATATGCAGCAGCCCTTTCCTTTCCATCAGCATCTCCAACTTGTTGCCTGCCTCTGTTGGATTCCCTTGTTGGCCATTAGCACTGAGTCAGCTCTATTAGGTAAGGATTTTGCACTTTTTAATTATTTGACAGTCATTTGGGGGATAGAGTTCATGTGTATTTTAAACTAAGATGATCTTGTTTACATTTGCTCTTGTATATGGGTCAGAGTGATGGAGGGCTATTATTAGCAAGTCTCCAAAATAGAATGGAAGTAAGGTTAAACAATTTCTAAGGTCACAGTGATAACTAGGCATGCTTACAGCACACAATGTTTATTATCCATTAGAGAACTTTCACCCTTTTAATTTTTTAAATAAAGAAATTACAAACCTGCAAAGATTTTTACTTTCTAGTAAAAAAAAAATCAAGTGATTTAAAGGATATTCATAATATTTTCCCATAAATTGAATATATTAAATGAATCATAAAAGAAGAAAAAGCTTTAAAATAAGAATCTGTTCCTCTAAGCAAAGATGTATATACACTATATATCAGAGCAACATTATAGATTAGTTAATTACCCATATAATAATACACAGCTATACAGTCTCTGGGAAGGAGCAATTTTTCTGCAGCAGCACATAAGGCTTGTCTCACTCTAGCACAGAGTTCAAAGAGGACATAGATTTTACATATGTAGCTTGTTTATACAGCTTTATTAATCTACTGCAGGAATACATTGAAAATCATGTTAGACATTATTCAACTAGTAAAAGGAGAGTTAATAAAAACTGAGGGAACAGCAGAGTGTAGTGCTGAGTGATTATGGACAGAGCTTTGCAAACTGTAGGAGCACTCCCTCCCTTAATGGAAACAGGTTGCAATATTTTACAAAACTTAATTCCAGTAGAGTTTAAACTGCTCTAAAAAGTGATTGTCAGCGAGCACTCATTATCTCTATAAGGATAAACCAATTTAAAGCACTCTTCATCTGAATATCAAAGGGTCATCCAGAAAGATTTGCAATACTAAACACAAGGCAAATGACCTTATCGCCTTTATCTTCAAACAATACCTTTAATTTCGGAAATCTTTTGAAGGGTTGCCAATTTTATGGAGTGTAGCAGCTACTTATCTGATAGAACAAGCTTTTCATCAAGGGGAAATGACCTTTTAACTCCTAGTAACTAAGTAACTACTTTTCCACTTTATTTTTGTTACTGAAGGTAATCTGTATACACATACTTATTAAACTGGGAACACAAAGCAAGAGTTAAGAAATAGCTTGTTGTCTCATAGGTGATGCAGAAGGATTCAGAAGGCTTGCTGGGTTTTTTTAACAGTAAGAAGTAAATCAAACTGCTCAAAAGAAGTTTACATTCTGACAGATTGCTTTGTGACATTATAAGGATATTAACAGAACCATATGCTGTTTACTTTTGTACTCTGACAAACTACTAATCCCATAAGAATTTAACTGTGAATAAGGAACGTCTGACCAAACAGCTTTTGGCAGATGCCTTGTTAAAAAGGAAAAGATGAAAACATCCTTTAAAGACCAAGGAAGAATTTTACCATTTTCTGCAGCCTGTTTTTAGGGAATGAAGCTCCCAGTGACAGGACATTATCATTAATTGGGGTTTTTACATCATTTCCTGTGACTGAGAAACATGAAGGCGTTACTGATTACATCCATTGCTTCTCTGCTACAAGATTAAGTAAAGCATCAGGGACAAAAGCAACTTGGTGAATCATAGTAGTGGGAGGGCTGACACAACACAGAGCTTGTCAGACTTTTCTCAGATAAAATTCTGTAAATAAGTCAATCAAAAGAAAAATACAAAGGATTTTTTTTTTCCAAGGGTTTTTTAGACAAAAGTATTTATCTTAAAATAGATAGTAGCTTAAAACATCACCATTGAGATGGAATTGCTCCCCATCCCCTCTGAAGCCTTTTCATAAGGCACAATTGGAAAAGTTTTTAATTTGGATATGACTTTCCTACAAAGGTACCAGCCTCACTTCAAGGTGTTACATACATAGCAAAATCAGATATGATTAATTGTTTGCAAGTTCACTCCTGTAGATTTTCCTCAACTCTGAAACACATAAGAAAAAATACTGAGCATATCCTGAGGTGAGGAAAGAGGACAAGACAGAGGATGGTGTCAGGGGAAGCCCAGGTTCCTACAGCCAGTAGAAAAGGGCTACTAATTCTCAAGGATCCAAATGGTCTAATTTGATTTAAGAAAGTAAATGAGAATAGACTAGCATGGCAAAAAACCATTCAATATATCTTTCAATTTTATAAATCCTACTTTTACTTTCAACTAGAGGAATGAAATGAAAACCTGAGTATGTAATCTGCTTTGTGTACTACCCACAAACAACCCATGATCTCACTGTGAGCTTCTGCTGCAAAATCCAAGTGCCATGGACTTTCCTTGCTTTAGGCAAAAACCTACTGGAGCTGAGCAAACATTTCTCCATGAATGTTTCAAAATGAATGATTCAAACACTTCAGGACCTTCCCCACCTGCTTCACATATCTACCACAGATGACAAACCCTACCATCCCTTGGTCAGATCTCAAACCTGCCACTCTGATCCCCAGCAACCCCCTCAGCATCCCAGGGCTCCTGCCACTCTCTGGGTCCCCAGCCCAGGGAAGCCCCAGGTTACATGGCCTGGAATAATCTTGCAGGGATCAAGGTCTCAGGGTACGAGTGGGTTTGGTCAGAGGCATTCCTTGTGACTTTATAAATTACACTGGGATTATTATGGCTCTGTCTTCTCCCAGTGGAAAGCACAACAGATATCTATAGCCTTGTGCAAACAAAAAATATGCTACTGAATGCTTTCCTGAAGTAAAATCAAGACTTCCTGACTAAGGGAAATAAGGAGTAACAAGTCCCACTTTACAACACGTTTCTCTCCAATATTATTTTAAATTAGCAAAAGCTGTTTACAGGTTAGAATTTCCCTCAAGTTTGTTTTTTTTTTCCAATATCAAGTAACCCCATTGGCCTTGTTATCCGGAATTAAGCCAGTTCACTCTTCGTTCAACCAATATGAAATCTGATTTTATCTGATTCCATGCCATCAAAACAAAACCAGTAGCGGGGGTGTACAAAGATTTGTGCTTGCTGATGACTTTTTTGTTCCACTCTTTTTTTTAATCTGAAATACAACAATTATGTTTACCATGGGAATAGTTCTTTCACAGGGAAGGCCAAAGTGATCGGCTATTGCAGTTTAGGGGTGAAGAAACCTCTTCCACCTTGCAATGAATGTGTCTGCAACTCTCCTGGGCAGTATCAATATATCACTACTGGATTTGGGGACTTTAAAACTGGGTAAATAGTTTTTAGCTCAACACATTTGACTTTTAATCTAATGAAGAAAATGAACACTTTCTTTCAAAGTTATAGAGGCTCACAAGATATGTTCCTTGTGAGAGGGCTGCCTCTCTCAAGCATTTGTTTATTTCCCATTGACCTGCCAAACGGGTACACTCTTTAAACTCCTTAACAGCTATTTATTACTCTATGCTGTACTAAAGTTGAGGATCATTTTATTAGACACTGTTCATAACAGTATAGGACATTCATGACCAGAATGCTTGCTTTAATGATCCAGTTCTTCAAAGTTATTTTGTCTCCAAATGCCAAATCCCAAGAAGTATTGTATACATCTAACTTCCTTGGCAATCGATAGGAGCTGCGAGTAGTCAAGACAAATCAGTGTTTGTTCCTAAATTGACAAGACAAATTGCTGCAGAGAGGAAGCATCATCATTCTGCTTTACAGATGGGATGGAGACGTGAAGTGGCTCAAGGTCATGCAGAAAATCCTTTGGTGCGGCTGAGATCTGTACTGAGGCCTCACAAGTCATGACCCAGCCCCATTAAGTGCAGCTCAACTCATAACTAAAACAAAAGCCAATATAGTAAATAGGAGTGTAATAAAAATGCTGACCCTTTCTCTATCTTCCCTGTCAACTCTGAAGTCAGATGGCTACATGTGCAAACTGGAGTACACGCAGTATTGCTGGTGGGCTTTAGGCTAATTAACATATTTTAGATGACCAGTACTTAGAATTTCCCCAAAATTCCCTTTGTTTTCAACCAAGAAAGGTTCCATTCCTTTCCAAAATGTTATATCTACTTTATCAAGAAAAGAAGGAAAAGTAATTCCTGCACTATATTAATTAGAGATAATTTATCTGTTTGTTCCTACTTCTTCCTAGACTTCTGTAGCTTAATAAAACATTTCTGGCTTTAAAAATATCATTGGCCTGAAAGAATAGATTTGTTTCTGATCTAGGCTTACTGCTTCAAAAGGCTGAGAATATTATGAGAAGTACCATTTTGTTTATTTTTCTTTGGGTTTTTACTGTACCTCTTGGAATACCTGGTTGGGAAAGTTCTCAAAGCACCCAGATACTTGTCTGCCTGACTTGTTACAAATTTGTTTCTCTGGATATTGCTTTCTTTGTTCTAAGTCTTTTGGCTACTTTCTTCCCGGATTAAATGTCTTTCTTGTCACCTCACAGATGGAGGCTTAGTGTTGGACATTGCTGATGCCCAGTCCACCTTAAAAAAAATGCATGTTGTTTTTAATACTTGCTTGGCAGTATATTAGCAGTTTTTTTTGTTTTCTTCAAAATAGATTATTGTACTTTCAGTAATGACCTTTATTAATTTCACTGTGGCAGCTACACTACATGTTTTGCCCTAAGTAGAGATTATTTATGGTGAAATTGGAAAAAAAAAAAAAAGAAGGATTAGCTTAAAGAATATTTTTCATCTGACTTTGAAAAACCAGTAAAACCATGTGTTAGTGCATGCAATTGTTTGTACAGCTTTTCTGGAAAGAGTTTTGTGTTAAGCTCTTAGGAGATTTACTTAATGAATGTATGTACTCATTTGCTTCTTTCTGACACGTATTATTTTGATTATTCTGACGTCTATTACTTTGATTGCTGTGTTCACACTGCATGGCATCCATGGGGAGCTGCAAGGGAATATTCTACATATTGAGAGGAAAAAAAAATTGATTGCCTAATATAGTTGAGGGATTGTAGTAGTCTGCTCTGCTCCTTTTGCTGGCTTTATATTAATTCATCGATTCAGAGCAAGTTTATCTTATTCCCCTATTTTGTTCACAAAGCAGCTTCCACAAGCCGGATAGCAATTTATTTGCATAGCACAATAACCTAATGCATCTCCTGTGGTAGCTGGAGCATTTTACAGCTCAACCATCCCTTGACAGCTTTGTGTGTTGACAGTTTCAATAAATGGTCCCTCATGTAGGATTGTGCTAATGCCTCATCAGCTCGGTAGCTCTTGCACTTTCCATGAACTGGTAGTTACCCCAACTTTGCCTCATCCTTGTGCTAGTAAAAGGCATAACATTCCCCATCCTGGACTCACAGTCTTGATATATCTTTGTTTTTTAAATGGCTGATCATATCATTGCTACTTTGTCTCAAAAGGCAAAAGCCTATAGAAAAAAAAAAAATCTAGTAGATGGACACAGAGATAAGAAGGTTCTCAGAATTTCCAGAATAGCTCTATAATGAGTTGAAGGTAAAGGTAGAGAATTATTTGGGATCTGAACTAGACCTTCCTTTACAGAAAGGAACCTGTCTTATGTCCACTCCTACTTGCTTCTCATCTCTGTTTA
Source organism: Ceyx cyanopectus (assembly GCA_013401355.1). Classification (NCBI taxonomy): domain Eukaryota; kingdom Metazoa; phylum Chordata; class Aves; order Coraciiformes; family Alcedinidae; genus Ceyx; species Ceyx cyanopectus. Next base: position 6,011 of record VYZU01090643.1, on the reverse strand, counting down.
AAATTGTATTTTGCTGATGTTTGAATGTCATTAAAATTTTCAGGGAATTTTATATCATTAATTCTTACAGACTTATATGCAAAAGGATAGGTAAATAGGTAAACTAACATTTTGTTATTCATAACAATAATTTAAAAAATATTTAGAATTGGTGGTATTAGACCTCACTACATTTGTCAGATACATAATTTGGTGGTCTGGTCCAGCTACCAAAAGAGGCAGATTCACAAACTACTTCCAGAGATTATTTTTAATAGTTGTCTTTGTCCCTTTCCTCCAATTGTTTACTTTATAATCAACTATGGGTATGCTATAAAATTACTTGACTGTGACTCAGCCTCCCTCAATAACACAGCAGAGATACTTTGATTCACTCAGGTTACCTTATCATGAGCTCTCTTCTTTTTCTTAATGGACTAGAGAAAAAAATACATAAAAATACACAGAGCCATTTGCTCTGCTCTTTTATTAGATGCTGAGATTAGAGCTAGGAACAACAGAAAAACAGGGTGAAATCTAACTAATTCCTTGTTTCTCTCTTGAAAGAAATAAAAGGAAAATGAAAAGGAGACTATATCCTACTCTGGTGTACTTGCAACTCTTTCAAGGGCTAAAATACGTGTCGATAGTTCATTTTATGCATGTGTATAAAGCAGAATAAAAAAAAAAAAAAGGTAAAAGAAAGCAATCCTCTTCCCTTAGCTGGCCCATAATCACCTCAGAGGCTTTTTTGTTCCAACAGATTAAGTGACAGTGGGACTCAGCCACCCCCACCCCATCACGTTCCTGAAGTACTTGGGCTTCTTTTCTCCTATAATTTAAAAGTCTCACTCATAATTGTTGAATATAGGAGCCCTCCAGTTATAACTAATTTTCCTGGACAAAATTCAAGAAGAACCACCTAGCAAACCACTGTGAACAGTTACTCTGAGAACACTGGAGTAGTTTCCAGCTTTCCAAGTCTGGAGCAAAGATGCATTTTGTTCATCCTCATCTCCCTCGAGGGAGGTACCTGTGCAGGGACACAACCTTCCCTGCCTGGTGGGTCAGCACTCGCTGAAACTTGTGCCCTCCCAGCACATACTTTCCAGCACAGCACTGGTGCAATCCTGCTCACTGCAATAACTACAGAGAAGTGAAGGTTTGATATATCCTTAAGGCATCATAGCCAAAGACTACAGCCATGTGGAAGCACCCAGGCTCAGATGTGGAAGGCTGAAATTCGATTTAAACCCCGTCCCTAGTGTGTGCTTGTGTGAGAGCATTAGGCTTAAGATACTGATGTACTTCAGAATAGCTGGATTCGAGTTGCAGACTATGATCCCAGCACAAACTATACATCTCCCAGAGGAATTTTACAACTATTTTCTCCTCTTGACATGATTGCTGCCTTGCAATACAAATAGCTCTGACATAAATCGTAAATCTACTACCCACCCCTATTCCTTCACTTCTGCCTTTTTCATATTTTCCCAATAACTGATATCTTAGTCATGAAAATTACCCACAGTTATTCCTGCTGCCTCATAACGTCTTTTATCCATGAACATTTCTTGTTCTGTTTGCTATTATCTATACCCTTTGCATGGGTGTGTAGACACTTTCTCTCATTAATAGACTCCTGACAATATTATTCATCTGCTGTTTCAAAACAACTTCATCTTCTGTCTTAGGTCTAAGCTTGCAAATTGCCTCCTGAGAATACCAAGCATCCTCATTAACCACTGATGGGATGGGAGGGGACCTGGTGAGCCATGCCTGGCCATCTCCACACACCTACCAGAGACCCTGTCACAGAAGTACTCACAAGTTCAATAAACAGTGCTAGAAGGAGCTGCTTTCCATCCCAGAAAGGCTGGTGGCAGAGACACAAGTACTTGTATAAGCAATGATTAGGTGGAAAACAAGCTGTCTCCCAAAGTCTTTTTTTGTGTGGTGATATTGGATTTGGGTTTCTTTAAGACCCCTGAAGCAGACAACTTTATTCTGGCTTCTTTTAATCAGATTTGCTGAGAAATCCTTCCCTGGTAACAAAGCAAATGTTTTGTGAACGATCCTTCAGTGAGGTTCTCAGATTGAAAACCTTGCAGCTGGTCAGCACACAGGCATAAGGGTTGCTTTTTGACAACCTTAACATATATTAGTGTTATGTTGCTTTCAATGGGGCTGTACTGGATATAAAACTAAAACTTTGCAGTCCTGCAAAAGGTAGCACAGATGGACACGTGTGTACATAAACATAGGAAACACCATTTTGGCTGCCACAATTCTCACTGTTTCATGTAATTATCACTGAGTGCTCTAGAAATGGTGTGAGAAAAATTATGATGGCCATGAAAAATACACTGCACAAATCCACCCATTAAGTGTGATTTTTGCTGCTGAATTCCATCAGGGGCTCACCCCTGTTATAACCCAACTCTGCACTGTGATTATCCACATAGTGGTTTATAGACTATGTGACTTCCCAAAGATAACCTACTTCAGGTTGAGTAACTGCTGTTGATCTACACAGGAAGGGTTTTTTCCTGTCTGATTGCTTTAACAATTGAGAACAATTAAAAATTTACTTTCCTACTGAGACAAAACCAGGAAAAACTCAAAGTGCTAACTGATAGCCTGGTATTTTGTTAATCACTTCTGACAGGAAAGATGTTGTGTTTTAGGATAGAAGAGCTGGATCAATCTCTTCTGTCACAGACAAGTGCCCTCAGAATTGGTCTATCGATTATGCCGCAGAGAATATCTCTAGATCTCTTACTTGAACTGCTCCACTTTCTATTAGTAATTAAATACATCTCAAAATAAGGGTTTCAGTGTCAGTCTCCCATGTGTGCATCTACAGTAAAGGTGCAAATAACTGTGATGGACAGTAGGTTCATTCATTCTATGGCAAAATGTATATTTTCCAGTTATAAAAAAATAACAATACAGCAAGTCCAATATGGAGGTAGAAAGAGGGATCTTTCAGTTCACCAATATATGTTTTTCCAGTCAAAACCATATGCCTGAGTGCATCAGCCTTCAAATGCCTCCCTTCCTGAGATGGAACCTTTGCCAAAACATAGTACAGGTATTTTAAAAACTTGTATATTTCTACAAATATTTTCATTTATAAAATAATAATAAAATTAATTTCCTGCTCTAACCCAAGCACACAGTTTTAGAGGAATAAATTAAACAAAAGGAGATGTAAATTTCAATATTAGCAATGAGACTTGTTTGCAAGTCCCCAACAACACAGAAAGGAGTGATTTATGTTCATTTGTGCTTCTTAAGCAATGTTCTAACACACTGATTTTCAAGTGCCTTTTTTTTTCTAAACAAAGGTCCTTTTCTGTGAGAAGAAAGCAATGGAGCATCCTGTATCCCCTACTGTTTTATGCTTAAGAGAGGCCATAAGGGAATTGGATATTTTGCATAAAGAAAACAAGATAAAGTGAACTTTATTTTCACTTCACAAAAATAATCATTTTACTAAAGGCAAAGGAGTCCTTAATTTGGGAGGCTCTGATGATGGCCCCGAAGCTGAGAACAGCAGGTACCTGCTGGCACACAGCAGACAGCTAAACGGGGATATATTTGGGTAAATTCTGTATGAATGGCTGGGGGCTGCTGTGCTTTTTTGCTACATGAACTGAAATCTGCTGTCTTAAGAGCCCTCATAGCTAAAATATTATTTCAGCCTACAAAATACAGCTGGGAACACCTGTACTCTCATATCAGAAGGATTGACCATGGGGCTGGCAGGGTATTATTCCCTCCTACCCAGTGCAAGCAGCTGGGGGTGACAAAGGCTGCCCTGAATCTTGCTCCAGACCCATATCTAATAACTTCAAGGCCACAAGATTATTCCTCTTCTTAAAGCCACCTTCATTTCCTAAAGCCTTGTCTAGCACTAAAGTGTGCTGTTAAGCTGCTGCCATGTTTTTCCATTCTGTTAGAAATTATTGTTCTATATAGTTTGATTTTAAGAGTGCATTCTGGCATCCATTTGGGGAAGAAGGCACTATATAAAAGCAAAATCAATACAAGGGACAGTTATATTTCCTGAGCTTTTTCATTAGCTATAAAATATATACATTCAAGAAGGGAGGGGGAAACTGTCAATTTTACCTAGACTGAAGGAAGACAAGACAAAGCACAGAAGAATATTCATGAATGTGCACTGCCAGGGGTATGAACTATGCAGCTTTGCTGGAGGCAGACAGAGCTCTGCTCTCACTACATCCAAACACTCCTGCAAGACACTGGCCTCTGCTGTGACAGGCATCAAACCTCTGGAAAAAAATACAGAAATGTGTATTTTGGTAAAGAAGGTGTTTCTTGGCTTGCTGTCAGTTTTCATTAAAGCCAAACTGACTGTTGGCTGAATATTCAGAGGGAAGTTTTGCTTTCACTCAGTGCTAAGAATGAATTGAAGGCAATACAATCTTCCTGAGCCAAATTCTGCCTCAATTCCCCACTGAACTCCACCCCTGCTGTTCTTTGTTCTTTTCTCCAAAGTATACCAAGATATTCTTTCAAGCTGAGCAGTCTGTCCTCTCAAGCATCCTTGGGTAAACCTCTCATCACTTTATGCAAGATATTTTTTAAGATTTTCAAGCACAGAGCTGGAACAGATTCTGAAAAACTGTAATCTATATTTCTACAATTGTAACCTTAAATATATTGCAATTAATTTTTATTAAAAGCAAATCAGTATTACTTTGCTAAAGCTCAGCTGAAAAATTAAAATTCACCTGGCTATATTAGCCAGTACTCTAACACAGGTTACTAAACCATAAAAGCAGCATCTTATTTTATCTTGGAGTAGAATTTCAAATCGTAGTGCCTTTTCAATATCAGTACACAATTATGAGAGTGAGAAATTGCACACAAGACTGGTTTTTTTCCCCCTCTAATACAGGCCTTCTGTAATGGAATTTTCATTAGCAGGAAATACCTGTTGTCTGTAGAAGAATAATTTGTCTTGGTTTTTGAAAACTAAATTATCCCTTCTGAAAGATTAGCTGAAAAAACACTGTATAAATTTATAAGCATTCCAGATTAAAAACAAAGTTTTGCTTCTTTCTGGTGACCCCTAGTGATCTATTGTGTGAGAGAGTTTGACTGAACCCAACAAGTTATTTATTTCTGAAACTCAGATAAGGCATCTGGAAGATTTTATCAGGGTGATTTTGCCACTAGCCCATAATTCAGGGAACTGGGAAATAAAGGTCCAGAAAACTTATCAGCATGTGATTGCTCATTTGAAACCCAAGTGAAGCTGTGAAAGAGCACGCAAGCTGACAATAACAGACAGCACTAAACAGAAGAAGAGCATTTGTAGGACAGCCATTGCATAAAATTGGTCTCTTGGGTTTAACATACCACTTACACTACATGATTACCACCAAGAAGCTTCATGTATATCTTCCCAAGTTTTTCTTTTTTGCCTTATGCTGTCAGATTTGTTATTCACAGAAACTCCCACCCTGTTTTGGCATCTCTTGGGGCTCTCGGTGAGGTAAGATAGTGAAGCAAACCAGAATTGGGCTGCAAAACTAGGGAAAAAGTAGCCATTAAGGGGAATTTCATTTTTGTTATCACAGATGTCTGGCACACAGATCAAAGCATTTCAAACCCACTTCATGAATGTGCATTGGAAAGGTTCTTTCTCCCTGTTTGCATGACCATTAACATTATATGACTGAGAGGTGTAGCTTGTTGAACATGTATTTTCATCATGAAAGAGTGCTCCTTGCTGTGCATACACTGCTGCATTACAGGAAAGGTTGGGATTAAAAAGAACAAACCTCCAGCCAGCACTGCCCTGCTCTTGCAATTGAACAGTATGGCTCATAGAAATAAAGTACATTTATCCCCCCAATTAATTCCTCCTGAGTTCATAACTGTAACATGAACTTTGGTGTCATTGTGCCATCCAGCAATAACCCAGGACTTTGCTTTTATCACACCCTGCCCAGAAGCCACCTCAAACCTGCTGTTTCCACTGTCTATCTCCTGTT
>VYZU01090638.1:0-16133 GCA_013401355.1 Ceyx cyanopectus | reverse complement strand
TGGATGTCCCCATCCCACAGCAAACACGCAGCACCAAGGCACAGCAAGGTCCCTCACCTCCCCAGGACACACAGATGATGCAAAGGCAGCAGAGAGCAGAAGCAAAGCCACTGAACACACAGAAGCACCAAGAGCTGCAAAGAAGCCACCTGGATCAAGCTGTGCTGCTCTCTATGCCACCCACGACTCCCAGGCACTGAAATTAATGCCCTGAAACTACAGTGCCTGCTTTATGCTGCCGAGTTCCTTTAATACAACAGCAATAAATACTTATTCAGCTACTTAATGGCCTCTGTCTCCTCCGACATGGATGCTGAGCTGCTGTCTCGTTCAGTTACTTTTACTATCACTGTCTGATAGCCTGGCAATGACTAGAATGAGGAGCTGCCTTTGATGGGACTTTAAAAGCCTCAGGGAGGGGGGAACCCAAGCAGTTTCTCAAGAGAGCTGACACCAAAGCCAACAGACACAAACTGAGAGAGCATCTGCTGCTGCTCCTCCAGCATGAACAGGTATTTCCTTTGATGGCCCTGAAACACTTGAAGCAGCCAGCTCAGCCCTTAGGGATTGCTCAGCAGCACCCATGGGTGCTGGTAGGAGTTGAGGGCACAGGCTGAGAGGACAGTGGGAGCTATGCCACTAGTTTGGGGTAAACTTGGCATGGTAGTTGTCACCATGCTGTGTGACATGGACACCCTGGGCTTGAAGGCAGCACAGGCACGAAGCCAAGGTGAGGGCAGGGCCTGGAGGAAGCTCTGGGAGAAATGAAGCAGCTGGTTTCCTGTAAATGGTCAGGGATTCACTGGGCCAGCTCTGCCTGATGCAAACACATCAACACTTCCCCTCCTGCCCAGAGACAGTCACCCCTGCTCCAAGGTGAGGATAAAACCCCATACAGGGCTCAGAGAGAATCTGCCCTTTACAATCTCAACCAGATAAACAGAAGGGATCATGAAACTGCATCTCTATGCATCCAGCCCTGGGACTGAGCAAGAGACCTGGTGATATCACAAAGGTCCTGGCTAAGGATGGGTCAAGTGATGAGCTTTCCCACAGCAGCAGATTACAAGAAGATCTCCAGGACCTCTGGGAACTGCCATGCACCTCTAGTCCTCCAACACCCAGCAATGCTTCCAAAGAGAAGAAAAATGAATAATTTGCTTGGTGCAGGGGTGAGTGTCCTCAGATAAGATGTGATTGCACCTCCTCCTCCCTGCAGCTCCACCTCAGCTCAACCCCATCACTATGGGCAAGGTTTGCAGATAACAGAAAATAAGACAATTAAACACCAGTGTAAGAAAGGAAAGAAAAAGGAAGGACCTCGATATCCACCAACTATTTCTGGGAAAAGTTTGTTAGCACCAACGCTGAGAGGGAAACGAGTCCTTAGCCCGAGACACAACTGTGGGGCTTAAGGTGCCACCAGCCAATCTCACATTCCTGCAGGATATGGAACAGCATTAATTAAACATTAAGCTAAACTATTTCAGCACCAGCGTGCAGCAGCACGTGAAACTGGCAGCAAGGATCGGAGGGAGGTGCGATGGAGCACCAGGCTGGTTGGATGCTCTGTCTCCACAGCAATCCACATACAGGAGGCCAAAAAAAAGCATGTTCTTCATCAGAGGTGGCAAAACAACCCCACCATGGGACAGATCACAGGAGATCTGGACTCATTTTGAATAAAGCTGTGCCTTAAAGCAAGACTAGGAGCTCAAGCAAGTCCCCAGTCAGGCCTCAAGTCCCAGTTTGAGCAGTCACTGTTTTGAAAGCAGTTTCTTGCAGTTTCCCACATTTTGCTCACTCTTCCCTTCTAAAAATCTGCCTGCTCTTTCCAGAAAAACAATCCATGCCTAAGCTTAGCTGCTCTGAGACCACAAACCACCCTTCTGCTCTGCAAAGCAGCCAGCCAGCCACCTTCCAGCCTGTGCTGCAGGTTTACAGCACTTTGCAAGTAATCTGCTGCCACACTGAGCCTTCCATGCCTGCTGCCTTCTCTGGGGAGAAGTGCCAATCAGGTAGGAAAAGTCTGAAGGAATGAGCTCAAGCGTGGGAAGACGTGAAATATGTAGGAGGACGTGGGTGTTAACAGCTCCAACCTCAGCTTGTGCTAATTGGTGGAGTCTCTGCTGACAGCAACCAAGCTGGGCTGACTTAGACCTGCAGGGCACTTGGCCCTTTATGCTTAAAGAGGAGAAGAGAGGAAGGCAAAAAAAAGAAAGAAAAAAAATCCCATCCTTAATTAATTAGCTTCAAAAGCTGGTAAATAGATTTACACAGGAGGTCTGCAAAGCCCTGACCACAGTGGCTAATTGGGGCACATGGGGTTGCTGGCAGAGCTCAGCTCCCATCCCCTCGCAGCATCACGTGGGGCTGAGCTGCCACAAAGCCACACTGTGCCAAGGTATTTGGAGCACGGGGAAGAACACACCAGCAGATTCGTTTCCATGCAAGGGAAGGAGGAATGTCACCAGCTGATAGCAGCATTCATTGTGCCTCAGTGTGTCCAGCCCTGGTGCTCTTCAGGTTTGGAGATCCTGGGAAAGCAGCTGTTTTCTTGCTCTTCAGGCTCAGAGCCTACCTTGTGCTAAGCACAGCAGCTTTGACTATCACCTCTGCGCTACACACGGATATAATTACCAGGAAAATTCAGGGGGAAGGGTCCCACAGCCAAATCCTGACTCCAGAGCACTGATGCAAGTATCAGAAATGATAGGAGGGCCAAGCCAAAACACTACAAGTGGCTACAGGCAGAGTAGTTTGCCTTACACCATAAGGAACACCAGGACAGGCTAAACTTTGGCCAGAAACCACTCCTGCTAAACAATTCAATTCTGGAAGTTTTAGTTACATTTCCTCCCTGATTTGCAGGGCACCTGCTCCTCACCCTCACCCCCTCCTCATGCTCAAGGGCTCCAAGACCTTCTGACCCCAGTGCATAAGTCCTTGTGCCCAAATTCATGCATCTAAGCAAAAATTCCTCATCTTGTGACTCAAAAGGAGCCAGCCAAACCTTCCAGGGGGTAAAGCCCCCATCAGAGGCAGCAGCTGCTCCAGGAACTATTTGCAGCCTGACTGCAAGTGCTGCTCAGCAGAGGAAAATGAGCAGCACACCTTCACTCGTGGTGGTAGAAGGTGAGTCAGGGAGATGACCTACAAGGGGAGGCAGCTCTGCACAGCACACTGCAAGGAGAGGTTCTCCTGCATCCCTCCCTCCCCCAGTACTGATTGGATTTGTTGAAACAGATGGAAAAAACAGCTAGTCACATGCAAAACACGGATGGCCAAACCTGCTTCCGAGAAACTGGCTTAAGTTTAATCCCTTTTGATCAAGGACTTGGATGTAAGCAGAGAATATTACAGATTTTCACATACCTTTAAGTCCCCATTTCCGTTCTGCTCTGAAATGTAGTTGGGCGGTCAGAGGAAAACCATATGGAGCACAAAAAGAGAGGAATAGGAAACATTTTGCATGTGCAGGAGAAAATTGGAAGCATCCGTATGAAACCAATCCACTCACACAACGGGAATTTACCTACTGAAGAGAGAGGGCTCAAAATTCTCTTTGGCTGATTTCCTTCATCTTTATTCCAGCTGCTAAAGAAAAAAAAGCCATGTGTGTGTGTGTGTATAAAAACCAGAATGTGTTAAATAGCCAGTTCTTTGCATTTTGCAGAGCCCCCCGAGTTCTGGCACAGCCACAGCAGCCAGACGTGCTTCTCCAATGAAGTTGAAATCCCTTCCAGCTCCAGAGCAGTAGCACAGACTGGAGATGCCCAAAGTCAGGAGCTGGAGATGTTGGAGCAGTTACAAAGGCAATCTGCAGACCACAGGCAGGATTGTCCTGCCCTGACACGGCGAGGGATTTTTGGCTCTGACGATCCAACTGCAGCCTCATCATCCCACTGAATAAAAATACAGGATCCTGCTTCAAGCTGGAGGCACCTGCAGGTTAATACTTCAGAGACTGCTCTGGTCCAAGCCCCTGAAGGCAGCAGAAACTCTTCCATTGATTCCTCAGGCTTTGAGCCCTGGATGCATCTTGCAGCTGTTTTTTAACTGCAACCTGGGGGGCTGCTCTTGGGCTACCTGCAAAGCATCAGTGTCTGCCCCGGGGAGCTTCATGGAAGCCAAGCTCCTCTTAAATCCCTTCTACAGCAGCATGAGCAGCAGCTCCACCATCACAAGCTGTGCTTTACAAAATAGCAGAAAGCTCATTTAAGTGCAAGGAAATTCCTGTAATACTAAAGCACACAAAAGAGGTAGGAAGCAATAGGAGTTTTTCAAGTGTACCATAAAAGGCAGCTTTTAGAATTTGCTTGGGAATTGCTGCTTTGATTTGTTCAACGTTGGAACTGCACGTTTGCAGGGATGGAAAGACTTCCCACCAAAGCTGCTTTCCCTGCAGCTACACAGAGTCAGGGCTTGTAGCACAAGTCCCATTGGAGTGGGCAGATCTGGAGCTCTTGAGCTGCTCCAAGCTTTCCACATATCCCCCTGGATAAAACATTTCCACTTTCATAGCTTTAAGTTAAAAAAAAAAATAATAATAAAAAGGGAGAGAAAAAAGCCTGAAGGAGAAGGAAGCTGCAGAAAAAAAATTATGTGCTGTTAAAATCACAGGCAAGGACCTGCTGAGGGACCACAGCCAAGAACCTCCTGAGCTCTGTGCTCCAGGAACACCCAACCTGCTGGGGTCAGCCCCAGGTGCTGATGCAGGAGAGGGGCTGGGGCTCTGCCTGAGCTCCTCAAAACCCAAACTAACATCAGGCAGAAACATTCCAGAGAAAGGGAGGATGGTAGGAAGCGAGGCACAGGGAAGCAAACATGAACTTTATTTTGTTAGCCCTAATCTTCTCCTGGACTCCAGAGAGGAGCCAAGCACCTTGTAAACTTTGGAGGTTTATTATTATTATTACAAGCTGTCTTGCCAAGGAAAATTCCCCAAAGCCATCCAAATCTCAGCTGCCTCCTCTCCTGGGATCAGCTCTAACATGCATGTTGAGTATCTCCAACTCTCCAGATGCTGGTGACACCTGGATTCACAACTCAAGCCCATCACATCACCAGGGGCTGCTCTGTGACCCTGAAAGCTGCTCTTCAAGCTGAGATCTCTCAGTGCCATGGAGCTCCTGGCTTCATCTTGGATCATATGTAAATACAAGACCCTGGTTTCATACTAATAACCTTTGAAAAGATCACCTCGGGCACATTAGAACAGTTCAAGTGGGGGACACAAAGAAGCAAACTTCTCCCTTCCTAGACTTGTGAAACATTCATTCAGCTCATTACTTGTTTTAAAGTGAGAACAACCCACCCCCCCTTCCTCCTGAGCTGGAAGATGGTCACAAACCTCACAAATCCCATCTTAGGTACATAAATAAACAGGGAATTGTTCACCTGGTGTCTTTGCAAGCCTGGAAAAGGAGACACATGAACTTCAGCCCTTCAGTACTACAGAGATCTGGCCCCTATTATCTCCCCTGCCCACTCCTCTAAGGAAGGAAGGGAGCAATGTAGGATGGTGCTCATGGAGACAAGCAGAACAACACAGAATCACAGAGCATCAGGTTGGAAGGAATCTCAAGGATCATCTGATTCAACCTTTCCTGGCAAAAACACACCCGTTAATCCCTCCTCCCACCCGGAGGGCACAGAAAATGTCACCTCAGAAACTAATGCCAATATTTTTCCAGGCTATTGAGAATCGATTAAAGGCACCATGAGCACGGGCATTTCCAACAGAGCTGTGCAGCTCCATGCTGGAGCCATCACAAGGAATTTACTGCTCTTGAAATAGGGGAAAAAAAATAAAAATCAATCCAAAGCTGCAGGATGCTCTGCTCTGGTTGAACCTTTAGATGCTTCACACATGGTGATGAGGAGAATCCCTCACACACAGTGGGCCTGCCTGTTTCCATCAGCTGATTTTCCCTTCCTCACACACCTAAACTGCAGAGATGTGCCAAGAGCACGCTGCTGGCCACAGCTGGCACTCAGCATTAGCTGCTGGGGCATCTCTGTCACCTCTTGTACGTCTCAAAAGTGTCACCTCTGCATTTCCCTGCAGACGTGGAAAACAACCGTGTGAAATTCCTGATTCCTAGGGCAGGCAGCCACCAGTAACTAAACCTGCAGCCACCAGTAACTGGCCACAAGTACCTACATTAGCAATGTGGGTGGAAAGCAGAATTCTCTCCCCAGAGAGCTGCTTGGCTGACATTTCTAGCACCAGCAGTAACACACCATTCTCTTACACCTTCAACATAAAACATTTTTTTTTTCCCCTAAATCATTTTGCACTCATGGCACTGAAACCAAACCAGGGGAAACTCACGGAAACCAAACCAGTATCAGTCTGCAAAGTTTAGAGTGGTGAGGAGAAATTCCCAGCTCCCAATGGAACGTCAGTGATGATGCCTTTTGCTAGGGGTTTGCATCATTCTGGGGGAAAAAAAACCAACCTACCAGTGTTTAAATTCTTATTGTGTAAGCCCAAGAACTGCAAGCAGGGGCCAGTGTCGAGGATCAGAGCTCCTGAGTTTGGTGGTTTTCTCTTCCTGGTTGCACAATTCCTGCCCAACTTCCCAGGGACTGCCAGAACCATTTCTAAAGAAAGAGGCTAACCTAGGAAAGGCTCTCCCAGAATTATAAACACAACCAAAAGCTGCTTTTTTTTTGCAGTTATTGGAGGGTTTATACAAATGAAGACTCTCAGGATTGTGCAATGTGGGAGGAGAGCCAAGATAGCCATGAGCATAAGGAGGCTGCTCCTCCTCTTCCCTGTCCTCCCCACAATGAGGTAAAAGGATTCTTTATCAATTTAGTGCATGTTCTGCTTTGCTCCTGAAAAGCTGCTGGTGAAACACCTCCCAGAAATAAATCTTATTTTAAAAATAAAAGAGGACTTTCCATCAAGAATATTCTGACTGCAGAAATAACCAGCAGTTCACCTCCACTCTGGTACTCAAAGGATGTTCTTCGTTTATTAAAAGAGCAGACACTGAGCTCCCCAAAACCATTAATTAGAAGCATCAGAGGCTTCCAAAGATGCCTCACTACTTGGAGCACCCTCTCACACCCCAAGCAGAGCAGTTCCTGTGCTGGGCTCTCCAGAAGAGCCCAATGCACCCCGAGTGAGGACAGAACTCTGGCCAGGCCACCAGACAAAGACCTCTGCCACTTAAGCCACATTTTTTTTCCATGCTTTAATTCCATTATACCAATTAATCTATTTACACCTGCAGAAAGGCAGGAGCCTGGGGCTGACCGAGTAGCAATCCACGAGGTAACTTTGCAGATACTCTTAAGAGGCAGAAAATACCTCCCTTCCTCACACACTGGAATGGTGGATAAATATACCTCCAAAGAGCTTTGATTTAACTGAGAATGTTAAATTTAGTCATTGCTCTGCCTCTACAGACAGCACATTTACTGCTGTGTGGGTGACTGAAACATGCACTGCACACAGCATACTGCAAACTGGCCTATAAAAAAACTGCAGTAATAAAAAAAGTATCCAAAATATTGGCTCCCTTAGTGCACAGTCACAGCTCACAGATTACAGGGAGGAAGGGAAGCTGGAAGGATTTCCACGGTCACTACTGTACAGAGGGTAAGACAAGATGATCTAAGGGTCCCTTCAGACTGAACAAATCCATACAGCTATAAAAAAAATAAAATAAAATTCATAGATTAGATCTTGGCTGCCTCCAAGAGAAAAAAAAAAGGAGTAGGGCATGATGTTTTCAGTCAATGATTTAAGGAATGTAAATAGCTTTGTCAAAGATGCTCAGGCAGATGTCTCAGCTGGATCCCCACCATGAGCTCAGCTTTGCTCTTAGGACCTGCAGCAGATTAGGATGGTTTAAAACAGCAGGAAAAATACACTGGAGGCTGGAGAGCTCCAGCTCCAGCAGACATGGGTGGGAAGCATCACACAGAGTGTCTGCACCCCAAGGGAACAGTGCAGCCCCCAGTGCAGCCCCCCACTCTCCCCAGCTCTGCATGAGGTGCTGGTGACAGCCAGAGTTGCACCGTCTCGTCCCAGGATCTGTTTGGCTCCTGCTAAAATGTTGGGTGTTTAAAAATTAATAGGAACAGATTGAGCAAGTGTGGAATACAGAGAAACCAGAAGCTTCGAGGAATTTCAACATGCAATGTTAAGATCACGTGGGCTGTAAAAAGCTCCAGCCCCAGCACAGGGGAGAAATGTCAGAAATACATACAGACCATCACATGTTCATCCAGGGAAAGGAAAAAAACCCACCACATGCTCCTGCTTGGTGCCCCTTTAATTGGGCATTAGAGACAAAGAGCAGCCAGACAGCACTGTGGTCAGCCCTGGGTTGCAGGAGGAGGAAAAAATAAAAGGCTGTGTATCTGTGTTCAAAGGCTCACTTCAAGCCAGACCACAGATGGTATCAAGGGCTCAGGTTTTGAATGTGGTCATTGACAGAAGTCATCAATTTTGCAGCAGGATGGACGTGTGCCCACAGAGATGCCCTGAGCACGAGGGAACAAGGGGTCCCCAGCAGCCACAATGGGCATTAACAGGCTAAGATTTGGGGAGAAAAAAAAAGAACAGGAATTACTGGGTCCAGAAGAGCTGGAGGGTCTGCAGAGATCTGGACAATGTGATAAATAAAAGCCAACAGCTAAAAAATGCATTGCAAAGGCCACACGTGCAAATCTAAAGATGAGATTGGAACAACCCTCAGAGAAAGAGCTGCTGTCAGGTTTGCTGTGAGAAGGCCAGCAAGGGAGGGTCACAAAACTTCTCCCTGGAGCTCCTGTCCAGAACAGAGAGTTTTTGCAATAAAACAGGTGGAGTTGGTTTCTGTCCAGGGAAGCTCCTGGAAATGTCTGACAAGCATTTACTCTTAGTCAGGGAAGGAATCAGGAAACTAGGATTTGTTCTTGGTTGGCTCTCTTGACATTCTGTTATCAGCAGCAAAAGCAGCAAGAGCACATTGACTTACCCAAAAAGCCCAGGTCAGAGTGAGATGCTGCTCAGGAGCCTCACCATGAGGTCCCTGCTCACAGTAGAGATTAGATAACTTTTAAAGGTCCCATCTAACCCAAACCAGCCTATGATTCTATGATCATTGGGGCTGAAGCAGTAGCCAGAGGCCATGTGCATGAGAATCCATGCTGCAAACAACCATTCATGCTCAAGGGCAAGAACTGGGGAAATTCTCAGTGGAAAATGAGCCTCTAAGCCTGGCATACATCCTAAAATTCAGCAGTGGGACAGCAAAATGAAGAAATCACTTCCTGCTGCCATAGATACTGATAAGCATTTTAGTTTTGTCCAGTAAAAAAATAAAATAATTAAAAAAAAGGCAGGCAGTATTTCCTTTGAATCCCCAAGCTTTCAAAGTATTTTCCACTTTGCACAAAAAGGCCCCAAAACATCCCTGAAATATTGAGATTTCATTACTTCTCCCCCTCCCAGCTGCTATAAAGGATGGCTTTTGTTCAAAACAATTTTTTTTTTCTTGTGACATATTTTGGCCAGATGCAGATGATGTGCCTGGACTGCAGAAAAGAGCATTTGATAACACTACCAAAAGATAATCAGCTCAGGCTAACCCTTGCAAAAGAAAACCTTTCATTTCACATCAGGTCCTCTGCACCGAGCCAGGCAGGTATCATTTCATCAGCCTGCGGAGCAAAGCGGTCCACGGGGATGGAGCTGAAAGGTTTGAATAATTCCACATCAAAATGAACTGTACTTGGATGAGGCTTCCACCAAAGCATCAAGACAGGCTGTGAGAGAGGAGTAAAAAAAAAATAAAAATAATAAAAAATATATATATTCTTGTCAAAATGACATTCCCCTTAGGAATACAATCTCCACGAAAGCGTTTACCCGCGTGCATTGTGTTGGATTTCAGATTCTGCACTTCTGAAACACATTATGCTGGGTACTTGAATAATTATGTTTGACTTATTTAACAATTTAACATTCGCACACTTGGCTTTACAGCTGGAGGAATAAAATCGTATGTTTGAGTGACTAAAAGGAAAAAAAAAAAAGCTGGTGAGACAATGTATGTATATTTATGCAAGTGTTCTGCGCTCTGAAATTACATTTGCAAAGAAAATGTTAAACTGAGCAAACTCTCTCCCTTGCTGGCTGTAAATGAGACTTTGATCAGTAGGACTGGTCAGAGAACAGCCACAGATGTGGAACAGGGAGGGCAGCAGCTGGGCACAGGCAGGGTGAAGAGCTGCCTGAGGCTGCCTGTGCTTGGGCTGCTCCAGCACTGAGCCTCTGTGCCCCATGGTGCAGGCTGGCTGAGAAGGAACCTACTCACTCAACCACTCCTCCAGACACACACCTTGAAGGAAAACAACACCCCACGAGGNTTTAATACTTAGGCCAAGGATGCTCCCAGCAATAGCCTGGGCTGTCCCACCCTGCCTACCAAGAAACCCACACAGCTTTGTCAGCTCCTCTGAGATAGTAATCACAGGATCTTCATTATGCTGCCTGGCACCTGACACCAAGCCTGATGATGAAGATGTCCATGGAGAAGAGAGCAGAGAAAGGGGAATAAATGAGCTCAAAGTGAAAAAAACAAACCTTTCCAAAATGTCAACTCAGCACACCACCGGTGTATTTGCCACCTGAGCCACGCACTCCATCACTTGCTAAAATCTCCCACAAGTGTTCCCTTCCCTGCCCATCACATGCCAAGAAAACAGAGCCACTTCCCAGCCCAATAGCATCCAGTCCCATCCCCCCAGACCCCACCTGGACCCCAGCCTGACAGCAGCATCAGCCCTGTCTGGGAAACAAGCAGCTACAAGAAGCAGGAGCTGACAGGCTGATGGGATAAGAAAGGGAGAGAAATAAGAGAGTTGTGATCACTGCATCTCCGAGGGAACACCCAGGGAAGGGCCCTCACTGTTCTCACAGCAGGGAGCACTGGGCAGCTCTCTGCTGGTGAAGCCCCACTGTGGTATTTTCATACCAAACATCTCCCAGGTGATCCCAGAGCGACCAGTGCTGTTCACCAGCCACCTCCAGCTCTTGGTTGGGATCCAAGAGACCTGTGTAAATTCACATCTCTCCACCTCTCCTCCTCTGGTTGCTGTCTCTGACAGCACATCTGTGTTTCTGCCTTTGTGCTGTTGAGCACCCGGGGACACATCTGTCAGAGAGCAGGGGTGGGAGGTTCTCCCACATGGCGACTGGGCTGGAACAGTACCTTGCTCCAGGACAAATTTAAAGTCACAAATAAATCAATAAGGAAGTGCAACCTGTCAAGCAAGGAGCTGTGGTATTACAGCCTGATTGTCACCAGAATTTTAGCTTCAGAGCCTTTGGCCACCTGGACAGAGTCGAGTTGCTTTTGAATCTCCATTTGCCATTCCCCTCCCCAAGCCCAGTGAAAAGCTCTGTGGCTGTAAGACAACGGGGTGGAAACCATAAGCTTTGATGGGGAAAAACTGTGCAGAAAATGGACCAGAACTACATTAAACTATATTAAAAAGCCAGCAAGGAAACCAGCTCAAACAGCTCCCTGTAAAGCAGCTCAGCTCTCTGGGGCTCTATTTCACAGACATCCTTTTATTAGAAAGTCACTGAAGATGACTGCTTAGCTCTTCCAATAAAGAAGAGGTGGATGGGGAGGGAGGGTTTGAGGTTTGGGTTTTTTTTTTGTTTCATTAAGATTACAGAGGGCCCTGAGGCAAAAAGAAGGGAAAAAACCTTCAGAGTCAGTATTTGGTTTCTGCCCTGTTCATGAACTCACCCAAGTGAACACCAAGATCTGAACTGGTGCCAGTCCTGGGAGCTCTTTCACTTGGGACCATTGCTGGAGTCCAGGATGGGTAGATGAGCCATTCAGGTGGTTTTACCCAAGACAAGGAACAGGAACATGGATGATGATGGATGATGCAAATGACAAAGCCAAATTCCAATCAAAAACAGCAAGAAAAGGGGGGAATGAAAAGCAAGACACTGAAACCAGCATGACATCTCTGCTCCACATGTACCTCTAGCAGAGCTGGCAGGCACACTGGCTGCAGGGCATGATGTCTTTGTCACAGAAACCCCAAAACAGGAATGCAAGAACCTGGGAGAAGTCACCAGCTACTGAAAAATCTTTCACACCGTTTTATGAACTCCCCTCCCAGGTGAGGGCAGGAATTTTCTGTCCCATCAAGCAGCAAGGAAGCAGCATCTTCAGGTTGGGGGCTCCCATGCCCACAGCAAGTTGGGGCTGGTGCTCATCATCACCAAAGAGCTGCCAGTAACAATTCCTCCTGAGGGCACAGTCCTTCCCACTAAGCCTTGGGTCTGCTCCAAATTTATCACAGTGGCACATTATTAACCCTCATTATCATCAAGATCTTGGTGTGCAAGTACAGACCAAGGTGCCTTCAGTTGATACGGTGCTTATTTACCCACCAAACTCACTCTCTGCTGCCACAGCAGAGAACTGATTTTTCAAACAACCATCTGCTCCAACCATCACAAATCCTCACAGTAAAGGAGAGAGAGGACAAACGCCTGGAAAGCAGAAAAAATAATAATCTAAAGGATTATAGAAATAATCTAACGGGCTTCAAAAGACCATAACCATCTCCTGCACCATGGGATGTCCAGCCACTGTGTAAATTAACATCAACCTCCAGCCCAGCTTTTCATTAAAATGTCAAATGCTGATGCAACATGGTCACTGCTAGCAGAGAAAGACAACCAGAGACACCATCTGTTTTCAACCATCTGATGGGTTCTATCCACACCCCAGCCTCCAGGGCAGACCCCTAACACATTGCATTAACTAATCCCAAACACAGCAAAACCAGGTTGGAGGTTTTAATAACAACGCTCATAGGGCTCAGCTTTGAATAAGAACAGGAGCTGTGACATGTAAAAATATAGCACTCTTAAAAATAACATGGAAAACACATCTATTTTGGCCCTAAGACCCACTCAGAAAAGATGTTTCATTATCCCAATCTAAGAACACAGCTCTGCTTCCATATTTTTTGACACAGAAGGAAAGTCTTTTTGGCTTCCTTTGCTCTCCCAAAGCTGCACTAGAACAGGAACCCTGTGCCAAGCACCACTCCAGCCTGTTCATCTCCTCCAGGATCCATCCCAGCACCACAGAGGTTCCCTGGGCACAGCCTCCCCCAGCTCTCCATGTCCCAGGCACATCTGGAAGTGGAGCATCAGGATTCCCTGTGTGCCAACAGCAGCACAAACCATCTCCTCTTCCTCTCCTGGCAGAGGCCAGATCCTCAGTCCATCGAGAGAATAACCTGATTATCAGCCTGTCTCCCACTGCCAAGCTGGACCCCATTAATTTGGCTTCTCCAGGCATCGTGGTGAGCCTTGCACAAGACCCACCCCTGGACCTCAGGGTGGGTTTATGGATGGGGTGCAGCCAGAGCTGAATCCAAACAGCTCGCTTGGCATAAAAATCTGGTTTCCATAGAAACAGGTAGATAGCACACAGGAGCTAAATCTTATTTACTCAGTTAAAGAAAAGGGTTTTCCAAGCTGTAATTTAGACCTAGGGGTAAGTGCAACATTACTGAGAAGACAAGGATTTCACAATGGCAAAGAATGTGGCTTTTATATGAACAACGCCTGTGTTTTTCTTTAATAACAATTATTATAATAAGGCTAATAAATTGATTTATACCCCTTTTAAAGAGTCCCTCAGCACATTGGCTCTCCTCATAGATAAAAGTTTATTTTTTTAAGCACTAGTGGTTTTTGGAAGATTAATTTCTTTCCTCTTCCTCTCTCCCCCAGTCAGAAATAATCCCACTACCAGTAAGAAAATCTGCAGCATTAGGAACAGGATAGTTCACTGCAACTTGGGCATAATCATCACTTTAAGCAAGCATCTTGATCTCAAGTTCAACAAGATACCCTCCAACTGTAAGCTCTTTTTTTTCCAGCAGATAAAAATTAGACCAGACCTGCTGTAACATGCAAAAATCACCTTCTTTCTCCTCTTAAAAGTAGAGGGAAATGCAGAACACCCTGAGCAGCTTCACTGCAGCAAAAGGCTCTGCTGCCTGTTTGCACAACATTGAATTTTGGGGGCATCCTTGGACCAGTTTGTGTACCCCCAAAACACATTCCCATGCAAAAATCTGTTAATGCTCTGGCCATTAAGATTTCTAGGTTGGAGATATCCTTAAAATTGCTCTGCCTTGCCCTGCACAACTGTAGAGTTAGAATATGTATTATTTTGGATGAATAATACATGATGATACTGTAAATCTAGTCCCAGCTGAGAACGTGCTCTCCAGCAAGGAGCTGGGAAGGTTTCTGGGACTGCTCTGTGCTATCGGGAGGAGCTGTTGAGCTCTTTGCTAATGAGGGGAGTTGCTGCTCCAGCCTGGAAAAGGGGCTGCAAAATTCGAATTAATTAATGGTATTCGAAACCCATGCACATCACTCGCCGTGACAGCCCCAATCTCTTCCCACCAGAGACCCTGGGGCTACCTCCAGCCCCTTGCTACTGGGAACTGGTGGCAATTTAAATAAAATGAAGCAGTTGCAAACGTTTCCTGACGAGGGGGGGAGAAATGGGGGGCAGAGCCCATCACTTAGGAAAAGGTCACTGAATAAAGATGACCTGCAAAACTTGGGAAGCATTATGTTTAATCCAGTTTAAGGAGGCTCAGCCATCCTCCTCCAAAAGGCACAGGTTTTGCTGAGCCCAGAGGACTGTGGGAGGTACCCCCAGTCCAGCCCTGTCCTCAGGCCAGTGCATTCAGTCTCCAGAATGTGCCACCTCAGGCAGCCACTGTTCCCATGCCCATTTCCCACCTCACTTGCCCAAGCCATGAAACCAGACTGGGTCCTTCTCAGGCCAGACCAGCTCCCCTGGAAAGCATCCCAGCTCTGGACAGACGTTTCAAATGGTTATTTTTAAAATGACCATGGAAGTGAATTTTCAAGCCAGGCTGACAGCATCTAATGTTTACTCATTAGCTGAGCCTGGGATGACATTGCTCATGGCTCTGCCAGGGTAATAAAGGAACCTGCTAGCAAACAAAGCAAAAATCAATATGGATGAGTGTAATATTTTTCATAATGTCTTTATCATGTACAGCCTTCCTCACATGGCTATTATTAGACAGATTTTCTCCTCCTTTTTGCATGAAATAAAGAGCTGGGAAGTGTTCTTACTCACAACTACCACACTAGAAAACCCTACACGGATTTCATCATCCCCAAAAGAGTTTCTAAATGAAACCCAAGTAATAGACTAAACAAAATCTCCATCTTAACTAGCAAAAAAGCTGGTTTCCCAGACACAACCTGAAGCCCCAGGTCCCCTCACTGATTCTGGCAGGAGCTGGGCAGCCAGGGATCATCCACATGGCATCAGGTCACGTGGCAGAGCAGGAAACAGGCTGAGCCCCTGGATGCTCATGGGACAAGCAAAGAAAGACAAACCTCACTCGAGGGGAAACGCTGCCAGCAAACACAGCAGAATCACATCC
The DNA here is from genome assembly GCA_013401355.1 of Ceyx cyanopectus. Lineage (NCBI taxonomy): Eukaryota > Metazoa > Chordata > Aves > Coraciiformes > Alcedinidae > Ceyx > Ceyx cyanopectus. Next base: position 641 of record VYZU01090638.1, on the reverse strand, counting down.
TTCCCAAAGGCATCCTCACTGTGAGCCAGTGACTCCAAACAACTGACAGCAGAAGGTGGGACTTTGCTGGGCCCAAAGACTCGAGGCCAGAAGTGAAAGTGTGCTGTGTAACAGGGAACCATCCTGTCAACTGGGCAAACTGGGAGGACCAATAACTCACGGTAAGGATCATCCTGCCCCAGAGCTGACATACAGGGAGGAGCACAACCAGCCCAGGGAAACAATTCCAGGCTCCCACCACTGCCAACTTCAACTAGAGGGTGATGCAGCAGATGCCACAGAGCCATAGGAGCTGTTCGGTGCATGGAACAGCTCTCAGATAGAAAGGTAAAACCACTGACAGCAAAAGCTTTGATGTAAAGCAACAGCAGTTACCTGCCAGGCTTGAAAAGTCACTGCCACCCCTGAATCACCTCCTGACTAGCCCACTCCAATTGCTTAGACTATTTTCTGGCACAATGTGTGAAATCAGAGCAAAGCTTTCACAAGGTACTTCCATCTATGAGACCAAACCCACTGTCAAAAGGAACCCAGATATTTGATGAAACCTGTCTGGATACAGAAAGAGCTCTCATATTTTAAGATAATCTTGTCTTTTTGGTGCCAAGACATCACTGGGCTGAGCTCATCTGCAAAGAGAA
>VYZU01090636.1:1454-20547 GCA_013401355.1 Ceyx cyanopectus | reverse complement strand
GCTTGTTTATTTTTATTTGGAAAATCTAACTTCTTCTCATCAAACTGCCCTAAATTTTCACCTTTACTGTACCAAGATTTTTAACACTGTGTATGATGCTCCTTTCCTTCACTGGAACTACAGAAATGAAACCTTTCATTACAGAAATTAATTAGTGTCAGCTTACTTTTCTACAGATGCACAGTTTATTTTATTGACACGGCAGAGTAGGGGGGTGGAGAAGAAAGGATAATAAAATATGGCATGTGTCAGGTTTATGTGGTTCAGGTAAAAACTATTTGATTAAAACCTCAAGCCATACATGTTTCTGTAGTTTTAAAGTACTGAAAAGTACCTGAGTTTTTTTTTCCCAGTGTAACCATTTTCCAATTTTTGTCAAGCCAGGAAGATGAAAGAACAGAGGTGTATGGATAAAGAAATTCCATATTGTCAGATGCTTTGATAGAAAGGTGAGAAATATCACCAGAAACATCCTGGAAGAAATTAAGCAGCAGTAAGAGTACAGTAGTTATTTTTATCCTTAAAATATCTGCAGCACTTAAGTGTAGATAGATTTCAAGTCTGGATTAGAAGTGCTCCAGCAACACTGAGGGACTGTATAGATGTGCAGCCCCAATTTAAATTTTGTTGCTTTAGAATAACTTTTGAGAACTACATTGTAGCCCATAAAAAATATCCACATGTTCTCTGCTGGAACAGCTCCAAACTGTAACAGAACCACTAGATTGCACCCTGGTGCTTTATGTATTGTTTAATTGTTTTCCTTTGGTGGATATTTTTATTAAAAGCCCATTATCCAGAATCAGACAGAAGTGTTGTTTCAAGAACAGCAGAAACAGAGGCCTTTCAGCTACACAGTTCTTAGTCATGCTTTCTTTAGCCATCTTTGTTAATGAGACCTCCACTATTCTTCTTTTAATACTTCAAGAAAAAAAAAAGAAATGTGAATTTAGCTTTTGCTCCTTTCAAACATAAGCAGGATTGCAAAGACAGATTGTGAGGCTCTGTGTGTGCCCATGCACCTGTGTCTCAGTGTAAGTTTGTATGGGTACCTCCAGGGCATGCCTTTGCTCATAGACATTCTCATGCTTTTGCACTGCTAACACCTTGTAGACATTTTCCAGTCCTACTGGTTTTGTGTACCTGTGCTGGACTTTGTCTGTAAAGAAATTGAACAAAAATAATAAGTGTTTTTCATAGAAAATGTAGTCTAGAAAATAAAGCTCCAGTAATTCTGAAGAAAAATAGAAAAATCTGTCAAGGGGCAGATTTTGAAATACTGAATTATCCTGAAATCTTGTTCCTGGATATCATTGGAGGCTGAATGCTGAGTATTTTGTTAGTTTTTAAAGCCAGCTTTTTGTCTTGTGGATAGATGTTTAAAACTACAAAAACATAAATGTCTCAAAAATAGGTATCTAATGAAATTTTCCAGGGAGGTCTATGACTCATGATTAAGTGGTGTTAGCAGTACTGCTTGGGCCACCAGAAATCCCATTAAATCAGTTCAGCTTCTTGAAGGTTTTACCCCGTGTGAGGGAATCCATTTGACTTCAAACTCCTATACATTAAGTGTTTCTTACAGACAGTATAAAAAAAAATATCAATTTTAGAGTGGCTTACCATTTTTGGCATAGTTGTATATTTTTTTAAGCAAAGTATGGTCTTTGTCCTGTAATCACATATACTAGGGTTAGGATTTAGAAGTAAGTCAATCATTTGTGTCATTAGGCAATGCAGTTTTGCAGACAGTGTAATTCATGGCTAAGATGTAGTGGTGTTACTGGTGTGAAATAGCAGCTTCTTGCAAAAGTCACTGCTAAATGAGTTTGTGAAAGCAGAGGCTTTTCACCAAGTACATGTGGCAAAATCTTAGATACTGTGACTGCATTTGGCCTAATCAAGCAGTCAAATCTTTATATACAAGCACTTGCATGAGTTGTTATGCCTCAAAACAAAATAAGCTTTCAAAGTATTTCTTTTGTTAGATGATTGATATGTTTACCTACCACAAGCATTCTAGTCGTATTTATAGCAGGTGTTAAACTTACCCAAATTATTAATTTATTTAAAAAATAATGAAAAGAAATAAAGGACAGCACTGTATAACCCAGGTTGGAAATAGCTGTGTCTGGGGTGTATTTCTCCTATATCATACAAAGGAGAATACATGCTTATCAGATGAGATAAGGTGGAGGTCTGAAGGGAAGATGCAACTTATTTGGTCCTTTTCTCCTTGTCAGTAAGTTGACTGGTCTCTGCTGCCTTGTCCTTGCTGTGCAGGGTGTGCATTGTAGAGATGACTAAAGACAGCAGTTCCAGTAAGAAGCAACTAACCATGGTTTTGACATGTGATTTACTTCTGCACTGGAAGAAAACAAAAACTATGTGAAAACAACTAAGTGTGTGTTTCAAACCAATTTGTGACAATGTTAATCACTAGTCTCATGATTAGGACATCACTCTAGGAAGGAAAAAAAAATATTGCATAAAAAAATCCCATCCTTGAATGATTGAATACAATTTCTTATCCAGATTCTTACAAATCAGGGACTTGAACCTGACCTCATCACATCTGATGTTAATGCCTTTGCTGTCAGACTTTGGAATGTGGTGGAGTTTTTCCCTCCTAAAAGAAATCTCCCTCTGAAAAAATCAAAGTGATGTACATCTACAAAAAAAAAAAAAAAAAGTTCTAGTGAAAGAGTACATTTTCAGAAAAAGTACAGTTCTAAACCTTCATTATTAGGCTGATGGAATAGTGGGAGCTATTACCTCCCTATCCTTTCCAACCCTCCCACCTCTCCAATCAAGATGTTTATAGGTTAAGTATTGTTGCTAAACATCTTGCAAGTGATTCAATTCCTGTGTAACAGGGACTTCTCTCTCATGATTTATATTAACATCTGCTTCACTGTCTGGGTGGTGAACTCTATGGAAACTGATTCCCCTTGGATCTGAAAATGACAATTTATTATCTGATCATTTACCTCATTTTACCTCAAGCTTGCTCTTGAATATAATCTTTTGTCCCTCTCTAACCCCAACATTATTCAGCGTACAGATTGCTTTCTGTCCCTTACACCTTCTCCAAAATAGCATCTCAGACTTCCTTTCCTCTGAAACCATTCTTAGCATAAACTCTTCCTATCCCAAAACTCAGAGTCTGTATCTCATTCTCATTTTCCTTAGCCTGTGTGTCATCCACTTCTATTGACCCTGATGATTTTTGTTTTGAAAATCCATCCTTCCCTGTCCTTCATCCAATATTTCAACTAGTTCCTTTAACTTATTGTATGGAAGAATCAACATTTTTCTCCTTGAACTTTCTTCAGTGATTCCATGGCATTGTGCTTTTGGTGTTGGTCCCTTCTCCTACTTCTTTGAGTCTGTCTAGAGGCACTTCATCCACAGTGCAAATCCAGTCATTGTCAGTCAATTACTTCTCTATTCTGGGTATTTCTCCTTGGCACATCATGAACATTTATAGCAGTTTTATGATATGCTAATTGAGGAAATCTACCTTTAGTTCAATCTCAACCTTACTAAAGTGTTACCCACAAGCCATTCCCACTATGGGCAAAACTATCTTTCTGTCAAATTCTTGTGTTACCTTTGAGTTTCTCTGTTGGAGTACCTGAAGGGGGCCTACAGAAAGGCTGGAGAGGGGTTGTTTACAAGACCCTCTAGTGAAAGGATGAGAGGTAATGGGTTTAAATTAGAGAAGAGTAGATTTAGACTGGATCTCAGGAAGAAGTTCTGTAAAGAAGTTCTGAGGGTGGTGGCTCAGTGGCACAGGCTCCCCAGGGAGGTGGTTGAGGCCCCATCCCTGGAGCTATTGCAGGGGAGGTTGGCCAAGGCTCTGAGCAGCCTGGGCTAGTTGAGGGTGTCCCTGCTCCCTGCAGGGGGCTGCACTAGATGCCCTTTGGAGCTCCCTTCCAGCCTTAGCCATTCTATGATTCTAAATCACAATGCAGTAATGTCTAAATTTTGCGAGTTCTTTCTGTATTACCATTCCAACCAGCTAAAGGGATTTCTAAGCTTCTGCCATTTTATTTATTATTACAACACCATCTTCAGAATATTCCAATTAATTTCAATTTCCAGATCATGATACAAGGTGTAGGTGTTATGCTTTTTTGTGGTGATAATGTAGGGTATTCTCATAAACAGTTCCAAAACTATAAAATTGGAGAGTAGCTATATATATATATAAAGATTGCTCCTGTTTTTCTAGCTTGTACATCTTCTGTCTGTAGTCCTCAAGTCCCCATAGAGTATATAGACAAGAGTCATCTTTTTATTCCTTTTTTTTTTGCAGTGTCTTATGCAAAAAGAACGTCAGAACCTTCAATGCATTGCACTAATAGAAAGGTGTTTGTTGTTATTATTAAGGATAATAGTAAGATTCATGGAGTTGAAAAGTTAATTTGTGTAATGTTTTAAGTTGTTCTTCTACCCATAATGTTGCAAAGAGGTGCATGCCTCCAGCACTGGTGACAGTGGCTGCATATGAGACGTGTCACATGAGATGATGCAGTGGCTGGGACCAAGGCTAGAACCAGGCTAGAGTAAGGTCCTCTGGTCTGAGGCAAAAGAGGCTGTCTTCCAAGTGTTTGAAAGAGAAAAATTGAGGGATTGAGTCCTTTAGCACAAGTGAAAGATGAGGAGTTATTTTAATTAATATAATATATCTGTGACATGGTTTACATGGACCTGTCGTTCTGGAACTGTTCTTTGTCAACTGAGACATAAGTATGCTACTGGCAGTATCCAGTGCTTCTCCAAACAGTCTTTGGAAGTGTGATCCACCTTCTATCCATCCATCTCAGGAGCACAGGTATCACTTAGTATCACTTCAGCATCTGTGATCTCAGTAAGCCCATGAGCACAGGTATCTTGTTGACATCTCAGGATACATGATGATTATCAACAAAATGCAGGGCCTGTTACAGACTGTATCACTTCAAACACAGTGAGGTTGTTAAGGTTTAATTACATAAGAAATAGTATACAGTATACATGTTTTGCAAGCTTGTAGAATGTCATTTGCAGAAGTTAAGCAAGATATGTTTCTTAAGTGTCTATTATAGTTTTATTTCCAGCAGTACTCTTTGACAAACTAAATAAATTACTGCATGTATTGGACCTCCGAGGCTTGGGGCAAAGAATGGAAAAATTATTTACAAAAGCTTGAAAATATTTAATCACTGGAGGCAGGGGGCAACTGTGTTTTAATTAGCAATTCCTCAGGCCATTGGCTGGCTGGAGGCTTTCTCAAACAACCACACAAACGCACTGAATAGCTGTTTGCCAGCCTTAGGGTCAGGCCTGAGATGAAACAGATAAGATAATTGGCTCTAATGAAATCCAGAAGGCCTTGGCTTTCTTGTTTGAGCTTGGATTTGAAAAGTGCGTGTGGAAGTGAGGCTTAATTCAAACCAGTCCTGAACTAGGCCCGTTTTTCAGTGACTTTGATATTGTTTGAAGTTCTGAAAGTGTTCGCCACACCACTAGCCTGCTGGGCTGGGCCTCCCCGGTCACCTTAATTACTGAGCTTTATTGCTGACTTTACTACACAGGAAAGGAGCCATTATATGTTCCATCAACATCAGCTCTCCTCAGATTGGAGGAAAGGGCAGGGTGAAAGGCCACTGTAGGAAGGCAAAAACTTCACTTTGAGGTAGTCGGATCATTTACCCGTGTTAAATTTCACTGTGCTATGTGTGTACATTCCTCACAACACAGAAGCCCAATTTCCATTTTTTTTTTAGCAAGTGATTACTTTTCAAAACATTTTGTTTGTGTCTGATTAGCAGAAGGGGACATTTATTCTTAGAGGTGGAAAGAAGGCAAATTGTAATGAACGCCTAATTAATCATCTCAGGGGAAAGAAATCTAGTTAAAATCTGTAATAAAGAGAAATTGTTCTTAATGCTTCTTTGAAGTGGGAATAAGTGAGGAAACCCCTATGGTGTGTTTGCAGACATCCTACAGAACTGACTCCTTACAGACAGCCTGATCTCTTGAGTGTAACATGTAACATGCTCTCCAAAAACAGAAATCTCCTGTGAAATACTGTAAGGGCAAGCAAAAAAATGAGGTATTTTAACAATGTTAGATGTGGGTTATTCTCTTCCGGATAATTACTTTCAGAGTTTGTTCCTGATCTCCTCAGCTGCTCCTCAGCTGCTTTCTGGTGGTGCTGGAAAAAAACCCCAAGGAGCTGAACTTGTGTACATGAAGAGGTTTTCAGATCTAGACACTCTAAAGCAGGAGAGATGTCACTCAGGTTTCAGGATCTAGTCAGTGTCTGTGGCCACTGAGGTTCCTGGGATACTGCTGTTGGGAAACCTGGGACAGAGCCTACAAATGTCTAATTAGGCATGTGGCTGAATAGATGTACATGTTAACTCATTATTAAGTCAATCAGGCTACGAGCCTGAGTAAAGTTACACATGTGCTTTTATGTTTGCAAGATTGGGACTCCTGAGACTAATGAAACTGTGGAATATTGGCTGATTTGGGACAGATTCTGTAATACCAACGCTAGCTAGCACATAATAAAAGAAATATTGATTAATATTACTTTCTAGTAGGTTTCTGTGAAGTTCAAATCAAGATACGCAAACACTTATTCCATGAGGTCAGGAAGCAAAAGAGAAAGAACTGAAAAATCAGTTCTGTTGATATCTACTCTGTGAGCATTTTTTTAAAAAAATTTCCTTTGTGTTTGTTTGTTTGTTTTTTTCGTGGAGCTAATATTTCTGTCTTTCTTAAAAGCTCAAAATGTTTTTGATTCCTTCAAAAAATTAGAAATGTCACAAAGATACCTTCTGCAGAGTATTCAGCCCTTTCCTTAAGGCAACAGTTTCACAAAGAGAGCTTCTGTAATTTGAGATAGTTCTACCTTATGTTATTTTATAAATAATATATATACCATAATGCAAATTTTATGTATGTATAGATTAAGATTTTTAACATAAAGGGCTCCTATTTAAGAAGCCTAAAGGCTTCTTGTTTATCTTCCTTTTCATATGGTGTATCATTTTAACATGTTTTATGTTAGTGGAATGGCAAATTGGTTATGTGCTTTGAAGAGAAGCAGCAGGTTTTAATACTTTTATCAACACTTTGTGAAATACTGCTTTAATTTTCATACAGTATTACTCCAACACTAGAATATCCAACACAGACCTGTAATCACTTTAGGTAACAAAGCTGGNCGCCTAATTAATCATCTCAGGGGAAAGAAATCTAGTTAAAATCTGTAATAAAGAGAAATTGTTCTTAATGCTTCTTTGAAGTGGGAATAAGTGAGGAAACCCCTATGGTGTGTTTGCAGACATCCTACAGAACTGACTCCTTACAGACAGCCTGATCTCTTGAGTGTAACATGTAACATGCTCTCCAAAAACAGAAATCTCCTGTGAAATACTGTAAGGGCAAGCAAAAAAATGAGGTATTTTAACAATGTTAGATGTGGGTTATTCTCTTCCGGATAATTACTTTCAGAGTTTGTTCCTGATCTCCTCAGCTGCTCCTCAGCTGCTTTCTGGTGGTGCTGGAAAAAAACCCCAAGGAGCTGAACTTGTGTACATGAAGAGGTTTTCAGATCTAGACACTCTAAAGCAGGAGAGATGTCACTCAGGTTTCAGGATCTAGTCAGTGTCTGTGGCCACTGAGGTTCCTGGGATACTGCTGTTGGGAAACCTGGGACAGAGCCTACAAATGTCTAATTAGGCATGTGGCTGAATAGATGTACATGTTAACTCATTATTAAGTCAATCAGGCTACGAGCCTGAGTAAAGTTACACATGTGCTTTTATGTTTGCAAGATTGGGACTCCTGAGACTAATGAAACTGTGGAATATTGGCTGATTTGGGACAGATTCTGTAATACCAACGCTAGCTAGCACATAATAAAAGAAATATTGATTAATATTACTTTCTAGTAGGTTTCTGTGAAGTTCAAATCAAGATACGCAAACACTTATTCCATGAGGTCAGGAAGCAAAAGAGAAAGAACTGAAAAATCAGTTCTGTTGATATCTACTCTGTGAGCATTTTTTTAAAAAAATTTCCTTTGTGTTTGTTTGTTTGTTTTTTTCGTGGAGCTAATATTTCTGTCTTTCTTAAAAGCTCAAAATGTTTTTGATTCCTTCAAAAAATTAGAAATGTCACAAAGATACCTTCTGCAGAGTATTCAGCCCTTTCCTTAAGGCAACAGTTTCACAAAGAGAGCTTCTGTAATTTGAGATAGTTCTACCTTATGTTATTTTATAAATAATATATATACCATAATGCAAATTTTATGTATGTATAGATTAAGATTTTTAACATAAAGGGCTCCTATTTAAGAAGCCTAAAGGCTTCTTGTTTATCTTCCTTTTCATATGGTGTATCATTTTAACATGTTTTATGTTAGTGGAATGGCAAATTGGTTATGTGCTTTGAAGAGAAGCAGCAGGTTTTAATACTTTTATCAACACTTTGTGAAATTTTAACCTGTTAAGCTCATAGCTGGTTATATCCTGATTCATATTTTATTAGCACTCTCTCTCTGAGCTGAGAAAATATCTTTTGAAATCATCATAATTCATTACAATTATCAGAAAACAATCATTTCCCTTCTAATACAAAAGGTTGTTTTGTGAGAAAATAGTGGTGTAGGTGTCATAGCATGAGAGTGAGAGGTTCTATAAGAAATATTTCCAGATGAACAGATGTTTGCATTTTGTTAAAGAGAAGATTTGGTTTACTCTTATTTTTATAACTAAATAACAAGACATAAACTTCCTCTTTGGAAGCGTGCTTCCTAAGAGATAATTTTGGTATTAGTGTTGTAAATCAGAATCCTTGTCTGTACTTTCAGCTACATTCATATTTTGCAGAGGTTAATGTGATTTAGAGGAGCCCATATGATTATATAATAATAGTATATTGGAAAAGATTTATTGATTAGAAGTCAGTTTATATAATCTGATAGTTCATACCTTGTACACATGGCTAATGATCTCTTAAATAGGAGGAATAGGATTATAAAATCTTCTGGTGATTTAGTTTGACCTTTGCACATCTGTCTAGAAACTTTATAAAGTGAAGCTTAGGTGCATGGTGTAATTCAATCAGGGGATAGTGACTAAGGAAGCATTTAAAGTAGGAAAAAATTCCCTGGATGCTTAAAGCACTTATTTTCAAGGCTTCCAATACTATTTTTAAAGTAGTACATCACTTATTACTAAGAATTTATTTATTTCTTTTTATGTGAGGAACTGAGGTCCTCGCAGTTGTATAATTTCCAATTTACTTACACTTGATTGTAAATCTGCAATTTAATAAAAGGAAGTCTAACAAAAATATTAGTAAAGTAGCCATTACCTGATGTAATTGTGGTATGTTGTGTATTTTCAAAACACTATAGAGACCACACAGCAAATGGCTGGCTGAGCCAAGAATAACTGTTGGGCTTCATTACTTTCATTAATTCTGTGAAATGCCTGCATCTTTAAAATGACACATCTGAAAAAAAAACCACTGTTAGATGTCATCTTTCTTTTCAGACTGTACTTACAAGAGGTAAATTGAACCACTTGGGTTCAGTAAGTCACTTAAATGCAACGACCAAGATACATATTTTGGCAGCACTACATTCTGTTATTTATTATTTATTTTTCTTTTTCACTCACTGATAACAAGAGGGTTACTGGAAAAATAATGCCACCAAAAAAATTTTAATTGGATGCTGGGTGGTTACATTACCCTTTCTATAATTACAGATTGCTTTCAGGCATCCTTTATCCTGGTAAAGATTAGAGTTAATAAGGACATTGTCTACCTAGGGTATATACATATGGCTTTTTGGCTGTGACTTTTCATTGCTGTACTCAGTAACAACAGTGGGAATAATTCACTGCAGAGAACTTTCACAGGGGATGCTATAGATATGTTCTTTTGACTAAGGAATTCAACTGGGACACATTTCTCATATCATAGTATATTAGCACTATATTCTCATGGATTACTTTTGTGTGATGTGGGAGATCAAAGGATTGTATTCTTATTTCCATGACTAAAAAAACCCCTTGAAATATAATAAAAAAACCTTGAAAATAATAAAAGAGAATAATGGTGATTATAATTAAAAAAAAAAAGGGAGCTAATATGATTTAGAGAAAAGAACAATTACAGGATAAATGAGGACAAAATGTTTCTTTACTGTTCTTGTTTGTAGTGTGAAGTCTTGCAACTGCTCGTTACCAAGGTCATATTTAGGATTAAGAAAAAAGGAGTGCTTTAACTTGCATATTTTCTCCTTATAGTACTGTTTCCTTTTTTTAATTCATATGTATAGTATTCCAAAATAACTACAGTGCTTGATAGTGCTGTAGTAAAACACAGGAATATACATACAAATTCAGTGTTTGATTTTTGGGTTTGTTTTGGGTTTTTGTTTGTTGTTTTTTTTATGTAAAAGACTTCCAGTTGCATTCTAGTTATTAAAATATGTTTGAAATATTTTTATCAGAAGTTAAATTCAATTCAAACAGTCATGTGAAACATTACTTTGATTTTGCATTAAAGCTTATCTTAGATACCTTAAATGGACTAATAATTCACACATTTTTAATTAAAAGACAAGTATTTTTTTTATTTAAAGGAAACTATTGTGTAAGAATTGTTTTCTTGAAGGGCTTCTTTCCTGGAGCTTTTAGCTTGATCACCTCAATCTTGTTGAAGAAGTTCACAGGATCACAGGATGTCAGGGGTTGGAAGGGACCATGGAGATCTTCGAGTCCAACCCCCCTGCTAGAGCAGGACCATCTACTATCATCTAATCCAGCACAGGGCACCCAGGAACAGATCCAGGTGGGTCTTGAGAATCTCCAGAGCAGGAGACTCCACAACCTCCCTGGGCAGCCAGTTCCAGTGCTCTGGCACCCTTACTGTAAAGAAGTTGTAATTTTGGACTTCTTGTTCCACACTAGGTTATGTTAGGGTAAAAAACTAATATACAAACAGATTATTTTGGGGTCAGATTCACAAAGCCATCCATGTCTCTGTAATGTAGGTGAGCAGAGGTGGTGCTCTGGGTGACAGTCAACCAAGAGTCAACAGGTGGGCAGGGCACATCCCCCTGCACCCCAAAAGCCACTGGATATCTTCACATAAGTAGCTGAACTGAATCCTCTGTGTCCATGAAATGCAATGAGACCTTAGACCTTCAGCTTACATATAGACTCTTACAGTATGTCATTAAGTGTCTTCATCTGAATTTGGATGTCATTCTGGGTTAAATTCATCTCTATTCTAGATAATGGCTATCTGGGAAAGTTCATTTAAACATGATTTCAACCATATATGGTTAAGGATATTGTTCTAAACCCACTGGCTTAGAACAGAGTATGCATACACTTCTCAGGGTATACATATAATTCTGTATCTGCTAATAAAGTGTAGACATGTTCAGCTTTAAGTTACCTGGAAAATGTTCTGAAGAACTCACATGAACCACCCATGTTAACTGATTTTTTTACTGCGTAGTATCAAAACATAAACACACATACTGTAAGTAGTTTATCTCTGTCTCCAAACTAATCTTTCAAGATAAAAGAATCTTTAAAGGGGCTAATGTACTATGCTGAGAGAAATGACTTTTTCTTAGCAGTATGAAATAGCCTGTAAAAAAAAAAGTCCCTCTGCTAAGTTTTTCACTCTGACTTGTTTAGATCTTTGAGTCTTGCTGCAGTGTTCATTTAAGTCATATCCCTAGGCAAGGGATCCACTTCAGTTTATTGCTGAAGTGGGAGGTTTGACACTTTGATTATGCTCTTTTTGTTATATCTGCACTGCACCTTCCATAGTCAATATTGTTGGCTGCACTAGACCAAACCACATGAGAGCAAGAAGATGGGATGATTCGAGATCTTGCAGTGTATATGAAATAAACTCACATCACTAGCAGAGTTAGAAATAGTCACATAAATGTGATGGTTTCTGTCATTGATCTTTTCTAAAAGCATCTCCAACTTGCCAGGGAGCATCTTTTCAGTGTGATTTATTCTGTAATGCAGGACACTTCAGTGGCTTCTTTTCAAAACTGCTGTCCTGACTGTTTATAAATGGAACTGCTCCAAATCTCTCAGGTTCATGACTCTAGCATTTCATTGAAACACACAGCTTTGGCTGTGGCACAGATGCCAGCTTTCAGAATAGAGCCTCTCTGAAGGCATGGAGGACTGGTTACCTCTTTCAGTAGCAACCCTCTGTCAGGGCTCCACATGAGCACCTCAGCTTTAAAAGAATTCTTAAGTTAAAAAAAAAATAAAATTAAAAAGGTATGATATGTTGTGAATGTGGAATGACATTGAACATACTGATACTTTTATTTCATAAAATCCAAATTAGTCAATGTCTTCTGACACTTGCCTCTTGGACATTCAAAGGAGAACAGTGCTGACAGAGGCACCATCCTTTCTCCAGTCTCTGTTTCAGATCTTTCACAGTATTCACAGTTGTAGAAAAGGGGTAGGGACTCTTACTAAGGCAACCTTCAAGCCACCTCTCTAAACCTCATTTGTAAATGAATTTGTGGCACTGGAAAGAGCAAGACTGTAACTATTTGTCACTCCAGGGCTTGAAAATATCTCCTTGGACAGCATGAGCAGGAGGGTAGAGTTTGAGGAATTAAAGCTTTGATGGATGCAGGTCTCTGCTGGTACAAGGGCAGAGGTGATAAGTTTCAGAAGATAAATAGGGCTTTACTGCTTCATGGTGTTTACTTGGAGAAGATTCCCTTTACTGTAAATGGGAATTGTCCCATGGAAAAGGGAAACATAGCACAGCTGGATTTCAGCTTAATCTGATAGTTCAGTGTTCAGCCAGCATTACCAAGCCTGAGACATGGACACGTGTAGGTAATTCTGTAAATTATGCACCAATGCACCCTTTAAATGACAGCCTGATGCTGAGGTGAGACCTCATCTATGTCTATCAATATGTTCAGGGCAGTGTAGGGAGGATGGAGCCAGACTCTGCTCAGTGCCATCCAGTGCCAGGACAAGAGGCAATGGGAGTCAGTTGGAGCACAAGAGGTTGAGGGGAAACACAAGGAAGAACTTGTTCCCAGTGAGGGTGGCAGAGCCTGGCAGGGGCTGCCCAGGGGGGTTGTGGAGTCTCCTGCTCTGGAGACATTCCAGCCCCCCCTGGATCTGTTCCTGGGTGACTTGGTCTAGGTGCCCCTGCTCTGGCAGGGGGGTTGGACTAGATGATCTTCTAGCTCCCTTCCAACCCCTAATATCTGTGAATCTGTGAGGTGATGATCTCCCTTTGGCACCACTTCTCCAGACTTCAGTCATCAGGGACTGCACTGGAGAGATCACCAAGTAGAGTGCACAAACATGATGTGCTAGTGCAGGCCGTGGGAGTGAAAGCATGTACTCACTTCTGGAAGGGCAGTACTTCACTGTACAGTGTTGAACATTTGTGAAGCATTGCATTTCTTAATAAAGAAAAATAATAATTTCAAGATGGAAGCTTGTGACTGAATTCAATTTAAGGATTCATGATTACCATTGATCATCAATGACTAGATTGGAGCAGGGAGTAGTGATATCCACAGTGTTCACAAAATGCTGTGGAGCATTAATCATACCTTGTTAAGCCATTTGCAGTGATAGAATCATGTATATATTTCAGATCTGATCCTAAAAGTTTTTAAATGCATTTATATTTCTTTGAGATACTCCAATTTTTACTTGTATCACAGCATCATTATTAAATTAATTGTATTAGCATGAAAATGAACACGTTCCTGAATGTTCTTCAACATAATGTGCCACAATAATATTTACAACTTCCCTTCAGAGATGAATAAAGTACATACCATGATATTATGCTAACCAGTGTTGAGGCAGGACACAGGGGAATTGCACTTTGCTGTGAAAATGGGTTCTGTAGAAATGAATGCTTCCAGGAATGAGAACACAATGTACTTTAGACAACACGTTCAGAAAAGTAACATGCCTAGGTCAGAAGACATCCAGGATTGCCTGTAAAAATAAATAAATTAAAGTTTTCAGGTAAAAAAAAAATAAAATTAAAGTGGTCAGCATCTCTCTCAGGTCTTATGCATTCTGCAATTCTGTGAGAGAATTGGGAAGTGAAGGGGAAAACAGAGGGCTGGGCTAACATTAATGAGCAAGCAGATGAGAGAAAACAGGATAGAAAGAGAATGTAGATGAGACAGAGTAGAGGAAAAGATGAGAGAAAACAGATGGAAGCCAAAAAGCCAATGAAGTATGATAGACAAGACTATAATGATTTACAGAAGACATGGTGGAACTAGTCTGGATAAAATGAAAAAAAAAAAAAAAAGAAACTTATAACCTCAGTTTAACTGCAGAATAAAACAAATATTTCACAGTATTTCAGAAAGGTTAAGGCAAAACTTTGTGAATATTTTAATCCTGGAATAAGAAAAGGGATTTTCTAACAGGATATTCTGATCGTATTGCTGACCTTGCAATTGAAATAAACTGGAAAGAGCAAGACTGTAAATACAATTGAAATAAACATTGAAACATTTACATGTTTATAGGAACCAAACTTTAAATCCCTTGAGGTCTATTCTTTGCTAATATGCACTTCCTTTTAAAGCTGTACAGACCCGAAAATCCAATGCATGGCTAACAAGATAAACAAAGCCCATGTTTTATTACAGATGTTCTAGAACACAATTTTTTCTCACATTAGCCCAGCCTAATAATAATATATATAATATACTAATACTAATATATTATTAATAATATTATTATGGGATTGTGAATTTTAAAAGATCTACCTTAATTTTTTTAACCTATGGAAGGAGAATATAGGAACTGTTAAAGAGAGCACAAGTCTCATGGAACTGTGCATCAGAATTTGGCTTCACTTGCAATTCTAAGTTGGAAGATGCATATGATACCCTGTAGCTGCTGAAACAACACATGCCTTTTCCAATTTTAATGCTTTTTTATCTGTACAACATCTGAATGAATTATAGAACACTTAGTATTATGGAACTTTATCAGCTTCTTAAGTGATTCTTGAGATGTGTTTACCAATAGTTAGCAACCCTTCTAAAAGGAGTTCTGAGATTACTTCTTATTTGTTGGTTTAGTCACTGATTTTATTTTTTCCATGATCAGGCTAGAGTTCTCCTTTGGTGATTCAATGGAATTTAAAGAGAATGGAGTAGAGCCAGAGGGAAGATGAAAATATATGCCTTGGCAGGATCAGCTCATTTTTAAGCACTTTTTTTCTCTTTGATACTTCTCATCTCCATCATTGTTTTTTTTAGTGAGGAAAGCAGTGCAGTGAGGTGGTGGGAAAGCTGGCTTGCTTTGTGTTGCAGCAAGCAGAACTTCACCAGTTCTTGTTCCACAGTTAAGTCTCTTCAGATATAACTATTTCAGTCCTGACTTTGGATTTCCACTTGTACTGACAGGTTACCAGGTTACTTTTTGAGATAGGAATTAAATGTCAAGATTTACAATTAGGAGCTCAGATTCTTATAAGAATTCTAAGTATAAAATAAAATAATTTGTTAAGTATTTAAAGTCTATGACATGAAATTAAAAATTATATTTGTGCTACTCTAATGTCTTTTTATAGCTTAATGCATGAATAATACGAAAAATACAAATAATGTGTTTGGCACTAGATAAGAAAATTCATTGCAACCTACTTGATTATCAATGTCTGCAAGTATGCAGAGCTGGGAAAGAGAAAAAAAAAAGAAAAATGCTTGAGTAGCCCAATAAGAGAGAACAAAAAATACAATTTGATTAACATTATGAATTTGCAAAAGTCAAAAAATGTTTAAATTAGGACTGCAAAATCAAAATCAACTTAAATAATTATATATATAGCCCTTCTGTAGTTACCCTTAACATCATACTAAGTTACAGTTATGTTTTTCTTCCAAAGACTGAACTATCTTGCAGAAAAATGATATAAAGATTACAGGTTTTAATAAGTAAGATTTTAATAAGTACGTTTTTCCTTAGCTGTTCATGCTAGAAGACTGACAAATTCTTTTTGCTCACATGCTGAGAGTCTTCTAACTTTTCTCAAAGGAGCCACAACTTGAAAAAAATCTATTGGATCACCTCCCATATATTAGCAATGACAAAAACTTCCTCCTATTCACTGCAGTTGCACAATTCCTTATGATAGGCTCAGCAATTTTATGTTGGAAGAGTAAATTTAATAAAAAGTAGATGGGAAGAGTGTGTGAAATTTCTCAGCTGCTGAAAAATTCCTTGTTTTCAAACATAGGTTGGCAACTGGAATTACAGAAATTGCAGCAAAAAAACCTTTGCAAAGTTTTGGGGGATGTTGGTGATCCAAAGATAGAAATGTGAGAAGTGCTGCCTTTAAACTAGTTCTTTCCATATTTTACAAGCTCTGTTGTCAATTTTAAGTGAGGAATTTAAAATTACAAAAGGATTTCATAAAGAAATTGTAACTTTTTGCATTAAGAACACTAAAACTGCTTAAAGTCAAATTCATAGAAGAGAAATTATGAACTGAAGGCATCTGTGAAATACTTGGGAACTGAATGTTTTCTCAGCTATATTTTGGCTTCAGTTAAAGTCCAGTTTTTTGGACAGAGTGGGAAAGTTTAATTACATGATAAGTAGATATTGTCTCATCTAGATATCAAATCTATTAACAACTATCTAAAAGCAGCTCTTTTTTTATGAAGCTGATTTGAAGGTACATTTGACTTACATTAATTACAGTGTTTTCTGAAACTTCACAATTATTTTACTGATGTATCCACTCTAAGTTATTATATAGTTTTGACTGCCAGTTTGAGAGATAAGTGCAACAAAAATAAAGCTAGAAGTGGAAATCATGATTAGGGATGTTTTTGTTGCTGGTTTCAACATTGTAAATTGAGACAGACAGTGAAAAAGGAACTATGTGATTCAGTTCATTCTTATATTTTCATGAAATTATAATCAATTGCAGTTCCCAAGGCAACTGACTCCATGAGGATGGACTAGCCAATAATGGGAAACAGCTTTCTCTTTTATTACTGTAACATATGGTAGAAAAAGTCTTTTTTTGTTTTATGCTGTTGAGGAGATTGTCCAATTTATCACTCCAAATGGGATCCAAAAATGATTAAAAGAGGTGTGAGCAGTTCAGTTTTGTAACAAAAGTGCAGAGACAGAAGTTCGTGCAGGAAAGGCAAATTCAGAAACATCAAAATGTAATTTTTAGATGCTCTCCAGTTCAATCACCTCGATTTTTCCTCTGACCTTCTTGAGGGGTCCTGGCAACAAGAAATGGTGGTGCAAGGGGTTGTGTTGGCAAATGGATTAGCACTGTAACAGAATGACATTCTTGGGGTCAGTGCAGTTGCTGTAAAATGCCTGGCACAAATAAAATGCTTCTTCCATGTGCACCATTGAAGGAGTTAGGATAGATTGAGGATTAAAAGACTTCATACATTTCTTTTGCAGACCTCAAAGAAAATCTATTAGGAGAAATGCTGGCCCCATGTAGTATATCTGCATTTTGATATTTGTTTCTCAAGTTGAGATTTCTGTTGCTTTTCTGCTGACTGTTCCTTTCTATCTTTTTTCTTTTATTTTCTTTTTTTTTTTTCAAATAAAGTTTTGAAACATTTAAGAAGGAGTCATGTTATTCCTGAATTCTGCCATGTTGTCTTCAATCCCTATTTTTCAGCTCTTTGTTTTTTTCTTCTCCTTCTAGACGTCTTTAAGAAAAGTCTTTTATTTCCCTCATTGTCTTTGTGAGTGGAAATATATATGTCCTTTGGTTTCTGTTATTTAGATTTCTCTGAAGATGATGCAAGATCTCCTGACCATCTTGGGTTTCATTTCAGGCACTGCATTAATGAAGACTCATTTGATACTTATTAAACTTCCTATTTGTGACATTGAGTCCTTACTATTTAGCATTCATTTTCTTTGAACTTCAGTTATAAACCCCTATTTTTTAATGCTGCTGAAATCAGAAATAAAATTCTCATTGTCCTCAACATGTCATATTTTGCTTCATATTTCCCTAGGCCTTAGTTCCCTCCAGTACTTTTCACTTTTTTGGTTATAGGTGAAACTTTATTGGAGGAGAGAGTTTTTCCTATTTTAATGTTCCTCTTCCTGGTGTTACTCCCTAAACAAGTCTCATCATTTTCTTTGTGTGTTGAGTCCTTCTAGTCACATTCAATTCAGTTAACTTGCAAGCACTGACATCCCATTTTGTCTGGCTTTGGACTCTTTTTCCTCATCAAAAATGAATGTTAAGGGAAGAGAGGGGATAGGAAAATATAAAAGAGACAGGATTCCTCCAAACTACCAGGAGCCAACACCTGAGCTGAAGATGATTAAGATCACTTTTCTAACCTGAGCTGAAAAAGTTGTAGTTTCCACCACTTTGTGGTACCTAAGTGTGGGATTAGTGCTTTAGTGTGAGCTTGCACCCTTCTCCCATAAGTACCTTTTGTCTTTCTGATCATTTTTCTGTAGGAATGGGATGGGGGAATGTAGGAAGGGCAGGGATTTTATATTCCCTGCAAAATATTTCCTCTAACCTCCCCATTAAATGGTTTCCATTAAGGAGCATTTATTTCAGGTAAAGAGAGAAGACTTGATGTTTCTGTACTGTATAAAACCTTCTTTAAGAAGTATGCTGTATTGTTGGGTATCAGAATGAAGCCCAATTGGTCTGTTTAAGTTGATACTTGAGTAATGGGATAATCAAATGACAAAGTTCTGCCGAGCATGAGGCAAACAAATAGGCCTGTATTTTCTAGTATGGAAGTGGTGGATACTGGTTTGCCTGTAGCATCAGTATTTTCCTCCTTGAGATCAGAGACACTTCTTGGCAGTTTGGTTTGGGTGTAAGAAAAATGTCAGTATGTTCATTTTCTGACAATGTATGCTATTCTTTAGCAAAATATAAAAATAAAATTTGGCCCCTTTGGCATGCTACCTCAAATATTAAACAGGCACTGTAATATGAAAATCTGTGATTATAAATTTGAATGACCACCTGTTAAAGAGCTAAGGAATAA
>VYZU01090634.1:23075-33776 GCA_013401355.1 Ceyx cyanopectus | reverse complement strand
CAAAAATTTATAAATGTATATATTTATTTAGGACAAAAGGCTATCACATAACTCTTTAAAAATGTAAAGTGTATGGGGTTTATTACTTTATTCCCAACCAACTCAATGACCAAAGTAATTTTGTGTTATGTATCTCGAACTTCCAATAATCACCAAACAGAATTCATAGGATACTGCACATTTCTCTGTGCCGTGCTGAAATTACACGTGTGCAAGGAAAGGACTCTCTTTTTTCTCTTATGATTACATGGATTTATTGGAACAATGCAGTTAATGTTATATAAAACCTCCTGAGCTGTGGATGGCAATAGATCACCCAGGTATAGCTCTCTGGGCAAAAACTTGATCTGAGCATGGATGCTGATTCTGTCAGTTATGTAAATGCCCAGAGACGTTTTACATGGGCAATTGGAATATCCTTGTTTCCTCTGAGACAACACATATCATAAAATTGTTTTTTTTCACCGTGTTTTTGTCCTGGAGTCTAAACTTCAGTATTGGAAGTGTACACTGTGTTTTTAATAATTTGCACTTCTCCAGGTGATAAGGGCATTTGAGGTTGGTTTTTTGTCAGTAATTTTTTTTTCTTTGTGTTGTTCCACCCTCTCTCCCCATTTTTATTCCATATTTGAGTTATGCGTTTGTTTCAGGCTATCCACCTGACATGTGGCAGCACTATAGACTTCAAAATCTGTATTAAAAAAAAAAAGTATTACTCTATGGACTGCGACACAGACATCTTTTTACACATTGCTTTTTAAAGCCTTTGCAGCCGGCTGTGACTGCTGAGTAAAGGATTTAGTGCATTCATCACATTGTGAGAAATAGCCCCTTCAGAGAACACATAAGCTTACACAGTTGTGGCCCGTGCCAAGAAAGAGCAGCAAAAGCTGGATGCTGTGCCAGAATGATTATGAAGATCACAAGCATAGGAACAATTTAACAGTTGTTTGAATTTTTATCTTTTTCTTTAACCTGTTTTGTTGCTAAGCTTAATGTCTGGTTTCAGGAAGTCTATTTGCCCTCTTAGAACAATTCAGATAGTTTTGTACGAACCTGTTTACTCTGTGTGGAATGAGGTTTGCATGTGATAAACCCCATCTGTAGCATTCCCATTTCTTGCTGTTCCAGTGCCCTCCGTGTGTGTGTGTGTATAGTCCTTGCTGGCCCAAAGTACGTTTATCAACACTTATGCCAAACTGCGGACCTTTGCTTGTTTGTCCCGCTCACAAAATCTGCCAATGCTGTAGAATTCCTCTATTACATGAGAGCTGATAAAGAGAGAAGTGTTTACATTTTTCTTCTTGGTTTTTAACATTCAAACATTTCAAAATAAGAAATGTGTCTGTTGATATTTTCCCTCCTAGTAGTTTAGTATAATGAATTTTCATTTTGATCCATTCATTTAAAACAAAAAAAAACAACACCCCCAAAACAATCCCCCTTACTTTTGTGTGCTTTCATGTGTTTATTATTTGCATATGTATGCTTTAATTACACTCCAAAATAAAAATAAATCTGCTGCAGGTTGTAAAAGAAGAGATTTTTACCATGAATTTACTGCATGTTTTTGTTGAAAACTTTTTAGAAACATGTTCTTCATGATGTTAGTCTTAAGAGATTTGATTTAACAAGCTGCATCCTGTCAATGAAGTTGGGTAATTNAGGGGAAAGGACTATAAAATTGGTATGTACCCTTATTTGACGGACACACCTGAAGAATATAAGGCCTTTTTCTTTTTTCAGCTTTCTGGAATTAAAGCAAGCTGAAAAACTCTCATGCTATCTGAAATAGCATTCAGGATTTTTCCAGAGAATCCAGCTTGGGGCTGCTTTACTGTCTATAAATTATGCAGTAGGTTTATGCTTTCTTCCCTTGCATTCCCAGTTACTCTTTNTTCCATTGTTGGCCCATGCTGGGAATAGAGAGACTAAACGCACCTGCTCTGCATGACTTAAAACAAATGTGAGGAAGTTAGTATGAAATCTGTGTGAGAGAGATATGATTCATTCTGTAAGAATGGCCAGCTGGCAAAATTTCTTCCTGACTTGGAGAACTGGGGCAAAGCTGCAGTTTTGATAATTGCTGGCATCTTCATGGGAATTAAAAGCATAGTAACCTCTTACTGATAAGTAGGCACTAGTTTTGTTGGTTGGTTGGTTTTTTGTTTGTTTTATTGCTGTTTGGTTTTGTTTGTTTTGGGTTTTGTATTATTATTTTGATGTTGGTTTTTTACAGTGATGTGAAACCCTAATAATTTTCTAGCACATCAGGAAAGATCAGCTCATTTTTTTACAAGTGTTTTGAGCAAGTTATTGGTCAGCAGTATACACTATGCTCAGAAGTTTTGCACAGTGATGCAAGATGTTTTATCATGCTTTTGATTATTTTCCACCTGTATCTCTGTGTTGTATCACAGATTTGTATGTATTGCTGTTGTATTTGGAGGGGGCTTCAGTTTTTTTGTTTTGTTTGCATCAGAAAACTCATAGTGGTATGGCCTGTGGACAGAGGAAAATATTAACCCTCACCTTAGTTGACAGAATAAAGTTTTGAGGCTGGGAGAAGGAAACCTCTGGCCAGAGAAACAAGTTATCCCCTAATACCCGTCTGATTTCCATTTTAGCATTTTGACCTGTAGTTGGAGCTTTAATCTGTGGAGCTAGTGTTTTAGCAGCAAGTCCAACTGTGCTAGATTTAGCAGTGAAATAGTCTTCTAAAGAAACCACCCAAAGCAACCACATCCCTTACCCAGCCTCCTTTTATTGGGAGGCAGTTTAATAATTTATAGCTGTATTTGCCGCTTGAAAGAAGATTCACTGGCTGGAGATGGCTGAAGAAGCCTGAGCTGTTGCTGGATGCCCACTGGGAAATGCTTTTTGGTAAAGACCTTCAGTATCGTCAGGAGAAACAGTTTCCCATGGGTGGTCACCAAGAGTGTTACCTCAAGACTTCCATGTATTTCTAGAGCATGATGGGTAGAAGTCATGAACCAGGCATTTTGTCATTATTCTGCACAGTTACCAGCTTGCGCTAGGAGCTGCTGAGGAGGAGCTTGTTGTTACCAGAGTCTGGAAAACCACCTTCTGAGAAATCCTTGCTATTACTCAACAAGTGAATTATTTTGATGATTGAACAGTTGCATATTTTGCATTTGGTAGTGCATGATGAATTAAAGCTTCTCATTAAATAACATCTTCCTCCATTTCATATGCTCTTCAGCCCAGTGTAATTGTTGGGATCATGCACATTATGCCTCTTTTCAGCCTCCAATCCCAAGCAGTATCTATTAATATTGAAGAGGTGCTTCATGCACATTCTGCAGACAGATGTCAGTAAATCCTTGTTTTTGAAGTCTCCTACCCTTAACCCTAAGAAGCACAAGAGAAAGATCTGTGCATGCCCTGAGTGCTGAAAGATTAGTCAGCCGATTGTATATTTAAGCTACCTTGTTAGACTTCTTGGTACCCACAGTTACAACTGGTCTCTTGTGCAGTTGTGTGATGCCTTTTCTCCCTGTCACTGTACAACTTTTCAGTAAGCACAGAGGTGACATCATTTGGTAGATGAGTAAAATGAACAGAAGTAGAAGTTCCTTTGCTAAATTGGAAGGAAAATTGAGCTCTGTAATTGCAGTGTTTCTCTGCTGTCTTGGCCTGCACCAGAGTGTGGTGTAGAAAATGCAGGGGTATTGGGGCACTGCTTGGTATGTGCCCAGGAGCTTCCTGCACTTTTTTTTTTGGTTGATATCTAGTTCCAGCCTTTGTCTCTTCTGAGTTTTGTGCAAGTAAATTTGAGGTGAAACTATTCTGTCTGTGACTATGAAAAGTTAAAAAATAACTGCAAATAGAAGAGCCTTCATTTAGGTGCAACTGCTTATCCAGCTCATCTTTTGGTGATCTTCAGAGCAAGTCTGCAGGTTTATGAAGCTTTACATTCAAGCCTGTATCCCAGCCCAGTTTGACTGTACTGTTTCCGTCACTGCTTTCCAGATGTTCAGGCTGTAGCTTATGAAGAGCCGAAGCATTGGTGCTCCATTGTCTACTACGAGCTGAATAATCGAGTTGGGGAGGCATTCCACGCTTCTTCCACCAGCATCCTGGTGGATGGCTTCACTGACCCTTCAAACAACAAGAACAGATTCTGCCTGGGGCTGCTCTCAAACGTTAACCGCAACTCCACCATAGAGAACACCAGACGGCATATTGGCAAAGGTGAGTTTCAAATCACTGCATCCATTCTGGGGGGTTTGGGGAGGGGGGCAAGAGTTTTTCCCCTGGACAAGACAACCTGGACCACTTGCCTCAGACAGCANGTAAGAATGGCCAGCTGGCAAAATTTCTTCCTGACTTGGAGAACTGGGGCAAAGCTGCAGTTTTGATAATTGCTGGCATCTTCATGGGAATTAAAAGCATAGTAACCTCTTACTGATAAGTAGGCACTAGTTTTGTTGGTTGGTTGGTTTTTTGTTTGTTTTATTGCTGTTTGGTTTTGTTTGTTTTGGGTTTTGTATTATTATTTTGATGTTGGTTTTTTACAGTGATGTGAAACCCTAATAATTTTCTAGCACATCAGGAAAGATCAGCTCATTTTTTTACAAGTGTTTTGAGCAAGTTATTGGTCAGCAGTATACACTATGCTCAGAAGTTTTGCACAGTGATGCAAGATGTTTTATCATGCTTTTGATTATTTTCCACCTGTATCTCTGTGTTGTATCACAGATTTGTATGTATTGCTGTTGTATTTGGAGGGGGCTTCAGTTTTTTTGTTTTGTTTGCATCAGAAAACTCATAGTGGTATGGCCTGTGGACAGAGGAAAATATTAACCCTCACCTTAGTTGACAGAATAAAGTTTTGAGGCTGGGAGAAGGAAACCTCTGGCCAGAGAAACAAGTTATCCCCTAATACCCGTCTGATTTCCATTTTAGCATTTTGACCTGTAGTTGGAGCTTTAATCTGTGGAGCTAGTGTTTTAGCAGCAAGTCCAACTGTGCTAGATTTAGCAGTGAAATAGTCTTCTAAAGAAACCACCCAAAGCAACCACATCCCTTACCCAGCCTCCTTTTATTGGGAGGCAGTTTAATAATTTATAGCTGTATTTGCCGCTTGAAAGAAGATTCACTGGCTGGAGATGGCTGAAGAAGCCTGAGCTGTTGCTGGATGCCCACTGGGAAATGCTTTTTGGTAAAGACCTTCAGTATCGTCAGGAGAAACAGTTTCCCATGGGTGGTCACCAAGAGTGTTACCTCAAGACTTCCATGTATTTCTAGAGCATGATGGGTAGAAGTCATGAACCAGGCATTTTGTCATTATTCTGCACAGTTACCAGCTTGCGCTAGGAGCTGCTGAGGAGGAGCTTGTTGTTACCAGAGTCTGGAAAACCACCTTCTGAGAAATCCTTGCTATTACTCAACAAGTGAATTATTTTGATGATTGAACAGTTGCATATTTTGCATTTGGTAGTGCATGATGAATTAAAGCTTCTCATTAAATAACATCTTCCTCCATTTCATATGCTCTTCAGCCCAGTGTAATTGTTGGGATCATGCACATTATGCCTCTTTTCAGCCTCCAATCCCAAGCAGTATCTATTAATATTGAAGAGGTGCTTCATGCACATTCTGCAGACAGATGTCAGTAAATCCTTGTTTTTGAAGTCTCCTACCCTTAACCCTAAGAAGCACAAGAGAAAGATCTGTGCATGCCCTGAGTGCTGAAAGATTAGTCAGCCGATTGTATATTTAAGCTACCTTGTTAGACTTCTTGGTACCCACAGTTACAACTGGTCTCTTGTGCAGTTGTGTGATGCCTTTTCTCCCTGTCACTGTACAACTTTTCAGTAAGCACAGAGGTGACATCATTTGGTAGATGAGTAAAATGAACAGAAGTAGAAGTTCCTTTGCTAAATTGGAAGGAAAATTGAGCTCTGTAATTGCAGTGTTTCTCTGCTGTCTTGGCCTGCACCAGAGTGTGGTGTAGAAAATGCAGGGGTATTGGGGCACTGCTTGGTATGTGCCCAGGAGCTTCCTGCACTTTTTTTTTTGGTTGATATCTAGTTCCAGCCTTTGTCTCTTCTGAGTTTTGTGCAAGTAAATTTGAGGTGAAACTATTCTGTCTGTGACTATGAAAAGTTAAAAAATAACTGCAAATAGAAGAGCCTTCATTTAGGTGCAACTGCTTATCCAGCTCATCTTTTGGTGATCTTCAGAGCAAGTCTGCAGGTTTATGAAGCTTTACATTCAAGCCTGTATCCCAGCCCAGTTTGACTGTACTGTTTCCGTCACTGCTTTCCAGATGTTCAGGCTGTAGCTTATGAAGAGCCGAAGCATTGGTGCTCCATTGTCTACTACGAGCTGAATAATCGAGTTGGGGAGGCATTCCACGCTTCTTCCACCAGCATCCTGGTGGATGGCTTCACTGACCCTTCAAACAACAAGAACAGATTCTGCCTGGGGCTGCTCTCAAACGTTAACCGCAACTCCACCATAGAGAACACCAGACGGCATATTGGCAAAGGTGAGTTTCAAATCACTGCATCCATTCTGGGGGGTTTGGGGAGGGGGGCAAGAGTTTTTCCCCTGGACAAGACAACCTGGACCACTTGCCTCAGACAGCAGGCTGGTCTTCCAAGTACATGGGATAAGTGCTTGTGTTGGTAAATATGTAATTTTCTGGCCTGGTCTTACAAGCAAAGTATTCTTACCTGGTGCATAATTACAGGAAGCTTTTAACCTTAATCAATTTTTAATTGCCTGGAGGCTATTGTAATCTTAATTAGAAGGAGAGCTTAAGGCGGTCTGGCTAATGAAATATCTTGATTTATCTTGATTATTGGTGTATATGGAAATCCAAATTACAGTTCTTAGCACCAAATTTTTAGCTAGCCTTAGTTCCAACATAAATTGGCTATCCTAACATTTCCTTAGAGAGACAACCTGATAAAAGACAATTTTTTTTCTAATGTGTTTTTCCATGACCTGGTGCTTCTTTCAGTGGGAAATTTGTGATTCTCTTCTATGGCAGCGATGATGTCTTGCAAAAGAGAAAAGCTTCTTTTATGTCTGTAATACAGCCCTCTTTTCTGAGAACTCTCCTGCAATGCAAATGACAGGCAAGACTGACACTGCCTTCTGCAATGAGGCATTCCTGACAGACACATTATTTAGATGTTTACATTATTAGTAAACCCTAAATTTTCCAAGCCAGATGAAGGTTCAGCAAGCAGTGGAGTGTATGTTGTAAGTGCCAGTTAATGAAGAATCTTCCTCCTCTTTAGAGCAGGAAAAAATAGAAACTGAAGAACTGTTAGGTCTTCAAGTTTGAGCTTTGGAGAGCTTTTCTGTACGTATGAATTTGTGCAGCTCTCAACAGTACACCACACCTGTGCTGTGCCACTCAAGTCCTAATACTTCTGCCTTCTTTTACCCCCCATCCATCTTGCAAAGTATCAGGATATTTATTTTAACACCTCATTCATTTTCCTGTTAAAAGTAAGGCAGCTGCTAGCAGTGTTCTGCTGAAGCACTTAACTGTCTGTGTACTGAAGCAGAGTGTGGGACAGACAAGGATGCTNGAAGTTCCTTTGCTAAATTGGAAGGAAAATTGAGCTCTGTAATTGCAGTGTTTCTCTGCTGTCTTGGCCTGCACCAGAGTGTGGTGTAGAAAATGCAGGGGTATTGGGGCACTGCTTGGTATGTGCCCAGGAGCTTCCTGCACTTTTTTTTTTGGTTGATATCTAGTTCCAGCCTTTGTCTCTTCTGAGTTTTGTGCAAGTAAATTTGAGGTGAAACTATTCTGTCCCTGGACTGTGTAAACAGGGGGAGGAAACTTGCATCACACACCAACCAACTTCCCATTGCGTTAGAGGACGAAGCCCAGTAGGCTGCTGGGCTCTGTGTTTGTGCCAAAGGTAGTTCACTGAGTGGACTTTATGCTTAGCAAAGCTGAGCAGCTTTTTTTCCCTTATCCCTCCCCAAAATGTTTTGGGCATTGTCATATGATTGTACTACAAAGCTTTAAGTTCTCCAAAACCAGTTCATGAGAAGTGAACGGAAACAGCTCTTTTCATTCCAAAGGAAAACCAACTCCTGGGCTGTTTTCATAAGTGAGCTGAAAACTTGGAGAGAAGCTTGAAGCTAAAAAAAGCCAAGAACTCAAAAAGATTCATATTCTGGACTGTGGTTTCTGTTGCCTTAGCTCAAGGGAAAATATGTTCATGGGAAAAGGGCCTGCCTGGAGCCAGGTTTTTTTTTTAAACTCTGACTTTTCTAGCTGGTGGGGCTTTAATTCAGTATGTTGCTATTTAAGTTATTTCTGCATGAACAAAAATATTCTTTACAGATTGCATGCTAGTTGTTTACCATTGAAACACCATGTGGATGGTGTTTCCTAGCAATCAGTGTCCAGCTCAGCTCCTATCAGCCCTGGACAGACAGTGGTCAGGCAATTTAAGAGGCCTTTACAATGTTTGTTTTAAGTTTCACTGAGTCAATGTGTTAAATCACCTTCCCAGGAGAGAGTTCCTGAAAGAATCCCAAAACAAGGAAGTGTNCTGCCTTTCCAGTGTCTATGTCTCTCCCTCAGGGGAATGAATCCTCTCCCTGAGGAATGAAGTCATTAGAGGGATATTCCCAAACATCTGAAAATGAATTCTACAAAGAATTTCTGAATAACTGAGAGGCAACAAGAGGAGAAAGAAATAAACAGGCAAGAATTCAAAGGCTGGGAGCATGGGAATCAGTTTCTTCCATGTCATGACTTAATATTCAGCCTTTGTTCAAGCAAAATCCTTCCCTTTGGAGGGAATGTGATGCATGGTACTCTTAACCTGGTGATGCAGGGAGGGGGTTATGTGAATCTGAGGTGCATGAGCCCAGCTGAGTGTCCTCTGTTAGCTGAAGTGTCCTAAGAGACCTGACAGAGAGTTCCCACACTGGGGCAGACAAGGCCAGGGGACGAGAAGTGAATGTGTACAACTAATGATGATGGAGAACCCTTAGACTGAGGAAGGAGGAGTAAATCCCAAGCTTGAAAACAAACATGCCACTATATGTTTTTGCAGATCAGATGGGAGTATATATGTGGACAAGNACACATACACATACACATACACACCCTCCTCCCCTTTACATTTCCTACTGATGAAAGAGAGAAGTAAAAATCAAGTTTGAAGACAGATGATGGTCTGATATGCAATTAATGGTTATCTCTAAGTAGCAACATATCTCTGTGGAGATAGAGCATGAAAAATACACAGGGTGACTTTGTCTATCCTCTGTCAACCTTCTGCTCCAGGTGTTCACCTCTATTACGTTGGTGGGGAAGTGTACGCTGAGTGCCTGAGCGACAGCAGTATTTTTGTGCAAAGTCGGAACTGCAACTACCACCACGGGTTCCATCCCACCACGGTCTGCAAAATCCCCAGTGGCTGCAGTTTGAAG
The DNA here is from genome assembly GCA_013401355.1 of Ceyx cyanopectus. Classification (NCBI taxonomy): domain Eukaryota; kingdom Metazoa; phylum Chordata; class Aves; order Coraciiformes; family Alcedinidae; genus Ceyx; species Ceyx cyanopectus. Next base: position 24,335 of record VYZU01090634.1, on the reverse strand, counting down.
ATTTTCAATAATCAAGAGTTTGCTCAGCTTTTGGCTCAGTCAGTGAACCACGGCTTTGAGACGGTGTATGAGCTCACTAAGATGTGCACGCTCCGTATGAGTTTTGTAAAGGTTTGTGAAAAATTGCTTCTGATTATCTTGTAAGCAAAATTAATTTTTTTTTTCCTTACCATGGTGATTTTGAATGGTCCAGTGCCTCCCTCCATCTACCAGTTACTACCTGTCAAATTTTGAGTGGAATAATGTTCATTACGTGTAAGACAAACCTTAATGAAACTAAGTTGTCTTTGTGGACAAAACCATCTGATGCACATACTTTGAAAGCCTGAGGTGACTTACAGAAGGTGCTTCTTCACTTAAGTCTGTCATCACTTGTGAAGCATTTCTGTCATGTCTGTTAACTAATTTAATTAAATGGCCTGTTGTATATTTTTTGTTTTAGTGAAATACCTCTATTTAATATGTGCATGGATAGTTTGTGTATATAGAATTATTTGCATAGTTACTCTGGAAGTATGTGACTTTTCTTTTTATTGTGATATGGCAAGATATAGTACAAATAACTTTTGAAAATAATAGAGTCATTAATTTCTTGGCCTAAANACTGCAGGGGGGCTGGACTAGATGACCTTTGGAGGTCCCTTCTGGCCCTAAATATTCTATATACAGAAGTGTTCACTTACCTGACTCATGACATTGTGAGAGGTGAAAGGTTTAAGCAGCATTTACATTTCTAGACACAGAAGACAAATTTTCTTGCTTTCTCAGTGCAAGAATTTAGTCTTACTGACAGCAAATATCCACAAAGGTTCCCTGTATGTCACTCTTCTGGGATTTGTTGCCATCAGTGACAAATGATGGAGTAGGCAGTAGAAGGGGAAAGGACTATAAAATTGGTATGTACCCTTATTTGACGGACACACCTGAAGAATATAAGGCCTTTTTCTTTTTTCAGCTTTCTGGAATTAAAGCAAGCTGAAAAACTCTCATGCTATCTGAAATAGCATTCAGGATTTTTCCAGAGAATCCAGCTTGGGGCTGCTTTACTGTCTATAAATTATGCAGTAGGTTTATGCTTTCTTCCCTTGCATTCCCAGTTACTCTTTTGCACAAATATAATGAGAAAGTTCAAGTGGTCAAGCCATGCAGTGTACTGCATCAAAACTACTGCAGTGCTCACTAGTTTATTGTTCTTGAATATGCATGTTAATATGCAGGAAATCCCAGTTTCCATTATATATATATATACACATACACATA
>VYZU01090634.1:0-14156 GCA_013401355.1 Ceyx cyanopectus | reverse complement strand
TAAGTTCCAAGAACAGAGCAGGGGTTATTTGTTGTGTTTTTTATTATTATTATTATTTCGTTCAGTTTACTATATATTTTTCATAAGGAAGCAACCCTAGCCCAAATATAAGTCTAAAAAGTAAGTATAATTCAAAGATGACCAAAAAGAAAAAAAATGCTGTTTGCTGTTCAGTCGTTGTCTCCATTTTTTTTTCATCTTCAGCCTCTGCTACATTAATTCACAGCTGTTCCCAACCAGTTTCTTTCCTTTTGTTGAATCCAGCACTGATGTAGCAATGTTACTAAATTTTTTTTTTTATCAGTGCTGTAACCAGCCATCATGCAAGTTGTAAGAGTGTTTCTATTTGGATGTCTTCATATTTGGATGATCCTGTGCAGATGTTGGTAAATTTTTAAATAGCTTTGGAGTAAGAAAGGACAGTTTTGTGACTGCTTTTGAGTGTTAGTGTCTTGCAGATTTTGAGCTGTAATGCCTCTCTGTTTTTCCTAAACAGGGATTAAAATCAGAAAATCCTAGCTCTGCAGTCTCAGAAACTTTCAGTGGACTTCTGCAGGGTGCCAAATTTTTAAGTTCCTTCTGTGATTAATTTTTCTACGCTGTTGATACCGTGTACTTAATATTTTCTTAATCTGTTATGCAGCTCTTTGCATGTGCTGAGGAGACATTAGTTGTAAGGAAAAAGTGCCTCTTGGTAAGATGGCACAGACTGTCCCAGCTGCACTGTATTGAATGAGTGGATTGGAGTAGCACCTGTGATTAAGCCAGAAAAACAGAAGGTAGGACAGAAATTACTTTGGAGGAGGCAATTTCTAGCCTAAGGCAATTTCTAGCCTGAGGCTCTTGTGAAGATTTTTGGAGCATCTTGGAGAAGTTTTCTTACTGATTTTTGCCCCACTGGAGACGGAGTTAGAAAGCTTCATAAGTCACAGGACAAGAAAGAAAGATGTTTATTGCTGATGTGTCCCAAAAGAGAGAATGATGAGAGCTAGAAACTCGGAGAGAGCCTACAGTGTCAACTCTAACCAGGTGAGACCCTGCTGCCTCTTTGGTTTTATTTTCTTGTAATTTCCTGTGTTTAGTCTTCTGAACAGCAGAGTTAAACATAGAAAGCAGTACTTCAAGGTGCAAAGCCAAGACAGTCCTTTTAGGAAAGGCTGGAAAGGCATGGGTAACTTTTTAGAAAAAGAATTGAGAAAGAGCAGTGAACAGTAGATATGGAGGCAGGACATTTTTATGGAGCTGAATGTGTTTTGAAATCTGTGCTTTGGCTTTTAAGTGCTGGGAAGAAAATTCTCCTGGGGTGGAGATGACTTTCACTGGAGGCTTTTAAACAGTTAGCTTTCATCAAGTCTTTTAAAGGTTAAGAGAAATAGTCATGGTTATTTGTGTGGTTTTAGGAAGGTATGGTGAGAAATAATTTATGTTTTAATAGTTTCTGTACCAGAATCATGAGCCCGATTTTCTAATGTTCGCTAACCTGGGATTGCTGCCTAGTTGAAGAAAGCCATTCCTTTACTAAATCACTTCTTGTGCTACTGTAGCTATGTTTTCACAACTGCAGTTATCTTTTCTAGCCACAAAGAATGCAGTTCTGTGACTGCTGTTACTTGAAGACAGTAAATCAATGAAGAGATGCCTGAAATTTATATGGCCCATTCTATCTCCTTGTGTGCCTATTTGATATTTTTTTCCTCCTTTGTCTTGCCACACTTTAAACGTTTGACATCTTGGAAGTTAGCTGGTTTGATTTTTCCCCCACCCATCCCCCCCATTGCTGCTGGTTCATTTTGTACACCACACCGTAGATTCTTACTCTGCTCTTGAGATTCATGATTCATAACTGTGAACTGGCAGTCACCTTTTTTTGGGTGTGTGCCTAAATATACAACATAACTCTACCATCACCAGTCATGTTAGAGCAATATATTTCTTACATGCATCCTCTCGCAGTTCATTTTCTTCAAATATGTTTGTAATTCTGTGTGGAAAAGAAGTGAAAGTGGCTCTTATTTTAGTCTGTTCCCTTCTGTCCTTGATTTAAACAGCTTGACAAGGAGAGACACTCTTTCACCTCTAGTCTTTTAGGAGGCAGTCTCTTTTCTGTTCCCTAAGTCCCCCTAATTAACTGCTTAATGACTTTCCTTATTTTCTATAAGCTTTTTGCTTTGTCTGATTATTTTCTCATACTGGCTGTACGCTGTATGTTTCAGTCAGACAAAAAGCCCTCTACAGTATGCTTGCCAAGGGCAAGTAAAGAATTATGGGTTGCAATAGGCACTGAAAGCCTCTCATAAAGTTATACATGCATCCCAGGCACCACTTCTTCAACCCTTGCTGTCTCAACTGCTTTGTAGAAGAGGAAGGTAAAGTGAGGCAAGTTCATGCTATTGGATTTCACTTTTGCTTGGGTTTATAGTTTTAAAGGCTCTTACCATTAAGATTCCCTTATCCCCTCTCTAAAGTAGTATGTCACTTGGTTTGCATCTGACTGAAATGACAGAAATTATCAGCCAGGGTGCTCAGGATTCGTATTTAGCAGTTGTGTCCCCTGACTTCTGCCTTCAGCTTCACAAGCAAGCCTTGCACTTGTTCTTGTCATCTTTCTTTCCCAACAGGCTACAGAATAAATAACTTGTACTGTTTGTAAAACAAAGGTCCTGTACTCTCCACTCACTTGGACTTGTTTAGAGAGGAAGTCTCTGTGGCTGTGTATCTGAGACCTGGCTCTCATTAGCAGGGGCTGCTGGTATGTGTGGGCTGGCTGAAGAGGCCCTTGTTCCCAGGGGCTGCCACCCTTATGAGGTTCTGTGCCTGGTTCTGTGCCACTGCAGGTCACATGTCTGTGGTGCAGTGAACTCTAACCAGTTTGTCTATGTACATTCATCTGCTGTGAACTGCTGAGGTGGGGGACTCCAGTTCCCCACCTGTGTGCAGTATAGTTGAGGTGGCTCCCCAGGTGGCTCCTATTCCAGTCATCCCAGCTATGGGAGATGAGAATCTCTTCAGCTGCAGCAGTTCCATCTCAGAGGGTGGATAGTGAATTGGCCAAAATGTAGAGATAGTCTCCTGATCCAAGCCCATTGCAAACACAAATTATCTCCAATAAGATTTATAGTGTAAGCATCCCCTGGATGTGATGTAGGTACAAAGGTGAGCAAGTCTGTTGCAGTGAATGGACAAGATGGGTACAAATTTTTACTTGCGTCTGATAAATGCTTCACAGTTAAAAATGATATGATTCCTTCAGTGTATGTTTACTTATCATGTATGGCTGAAGTAATCAAAAGTAATGTCAAAAGAACCCCAAAATTTTACAAACAGTCCAAAGGTCTCAAATTTGATTCAGACATCTTTCAGGAATGTAAGAATTTTTATTCTAATGGTGCACATTCTAAGTTCTCTCTCAGGAGCTGACTTGCTATTTCTTGTTTTCANTTTCTAGCCACAAAGAATGCAGTTCTGTGACTGCTGTTACTTGAAGACAGTAAATCAATGAAGAGATGCCTGAAATTTATATGGCCCATTCTATCTCCTTGTGTGCCTATTTGATATTTTTTTCCTCCTTTGTCTTGCCACACTTTAAACGTTTGACATCTTGGAAGTTAGCTGGTTTGATTTTTCCCCCACCCATCCCCCCCATTGCTGCTGGTTCATTTTGTACACCACACCGTAGATTCTTACTCTGCTCTTGAGATTCATGATTCATAACTGTGAACTGGCAGTCACCTTTTTTTGGGTGTGTGCCTAAATATACAACATAACTCTACCATCACCAGTCATGTTAGAGCAATATATTTCTTACATGCATCCTCTCGCAGTTCATTTTCTTCAAATATGTTTGTAATTCTGTGTGGAAAAGAAGTGAAAGTGGCTCTTATTTTAGTCTGTTCCCTTCTGTCCTTGATTTAAACAGCTTGACAAGGAGAGACACTCTTTCACCTCTAGTCTTTTAGGAGGCAGTCTCTTTTCTGTTCCCTAAGTCCCCCTAATTAACTGCTTAATGACTTCCCTTATTTTCTATAAGCTTTTTGCTTTGTCTGATTATTTTCTCATACTGGCTGTACGCTGTATGTTTCGGTCAGACAAAAAGCCCTCTACAGTATGCTTGCCAAGGGCAAGTAAAGAATTATGGGTTGCAATAGGCACTGAAAGCCTCTCATAAAGTTATACATGCATCCCATGCACCACTTCTTCAACCCTTGCTGTCTCAACTGCTTTGTAGAAGAGGAAGGTAAAGTGAGGCAAGTTCATGCTATTGGATTTCACTTTTGCTTGGGTTTATAGTTTTAAAGGCTCTTACCATTAAGATTCCCTTATCCCCTCTCTAAAGTAGTATGTCACTTGGTTTGCATCTGACTGAAATGACAGAAATTATCAGCCAGGGTGCTCAGGATTCGTATTTAGCAGTTGNGGGAGGTTTAGATTGGATATTAGAAATAAATTCTTCACTGAGAGGGTGGTTAGGTGCTGGAACAGGCTGCCCAGGGAGGTGGCAGAGTGACCATCCCTGGGGGTGTTTAAAGAATGAGTAGATGCGGCGCTGGAGGATATGGTGTAGTGGTTAGAGAAATGCTAGGACAAAGGTTGGACTTGATGACCCTGGAGGTCCTTTCCAACAATATTGATTCTGTGATTCTGTAAGTATGAGTTGAAAAATCTGCATCATCTCTTCATGATCCTGCCAGCTTATCTGAGACTAAATCTGTAAAGCTCCGAGGAGTCTGCTGTAGGCAAATTTTGAAGTGAGCATCTTCACGTGCTTCAGATAGTAGACAGGACTTCATATCTCTCATAGTAGTGATAAAAACCAGCCACTTACTGTAGTAAAGTGAGCTATAATTGTATCACAGAGGGGACTTTGCACATGCCAAACAGGCTTTCCTCCCTTAAAGAGTTTGGTTTAGATGTGGCGGGAATAGTACAGTTTGTCTTGGAATATTCTAATTTTAATATTTACAGCTTCTTTCTTTCTCCAGTATCCCTGTAACAATTAAAAACATTATTTTACATAAAGAAAACAGGTGTGCCTTACTTCCCTTCCCCTTCCTTATATGATGACTTCGAACTTCCTGGGTTTCTGTTCCTTTAGGTTACCAAGTCAAACTTGGTACAAGCAGGAGAATGAGACTAGATGTGTGTAGTGCTGCAGCAAGACTTACCGTTCTCCCAGAGTACTTGATTCTTGGCAGAACAGGCCCAGTCTCATCTCTCAGCCTTTAACTTCTGCCTTCTGTTGATGCTTTTGGGATTGGTAATCCTGAGCATTTTCAGATCTATTTGGAGGCTGGAAGATGGCTGCTGTCCCATCAGATATTGCTTCTAGCTTGTGGACCAGTCTCCTTAAGTCAAATTCACCACAGGCTGTAGTGCTGGCAGCAGCACTAGTTAAAAACTGGGTCCAAGCATGGCTTCATTTTGAACACGGCTCGGGCAGTGGTTTGACTACAAACAAACTTTACAAACATCTCAAACACAGCTTGATCCCTGTGTCTGTTGGATTTGGTCCATGCTGTTTTCTAAAGCAGCACAGAAAGAAGCTACCTTGATCTGCATGCTCTGAAGACTTAGGGTTCCAGGAGTTGTATTTTTATCTTGTGCCAGGAGAGTAGCTTTGTAAATACTCTTTCATGGGGTAGCTTCTAATTTGGATGTGGGGTTCCTTTGTACCCCTGCTGGTAATGATTGATTTGGCACTAATTCAGAATACAGTCTGGGCATTGTGGCCTGTCTGTTTTCTCACCCACTGTGGTGTTCCTTGGGCTTTTGGGAATTGTGTCAATGCTGAAAGTGTTCCTGTGATTTCCCCAAGTCAGTAGCAAATTGGAACAGATACAGCAGTAGGTCTTAGGTTGAATTTGATGAGCTTTCATTGATTAAAAACCCCCAAATATCTGTTTGTATTCTTATAACCAAAATATTAAAACATAACGCTTCCTAAAAATCTTAAAAATGTTTCCTGGAAAAGCACTGGGATGTCTTCATGTTGGCATAGGTATCTGTGGCAATTTAAGGAGTTACTCTGAGGTGGGAACCTCAAGTTTGAGGAGCCTGCTTCAGCAGAGCATACTTTCAGGAAGGGACCACCTGTTTTGTCTCTTTGGATCTATTAGCACCATGTTGGCATCTGCCTTGTCAGGGAGGAGCGAGAGGAGGAGGAGTGTTGGTGACACTGAGGTAGCAGAGGAACTGAGTTGGTGAAGAGCAGCTAAGAAGAGTGGTTGGCTGAGGCAGTACCAAGGGAGTGTGTTCACAGTCAGGTTTTCTTACCATTCCTTGAGAAATCGCAGGGAACGTTCATTCCTGTGTCAGCAGCTGTGAGTGGGTGACATGGTTATTGCTGTCCCATTGCATGGAACAATTCCAGACATGTTGTCCCAACCTAGAACTTCAGAGCTGAACGTGCATGGCTTGAGTCTTGAATGTGAGCATTGCATTGGACTAGAGTGCAGGGGAAAGGATCTCCCGACAGCGGTGTGATCTCGTTGTGGGTGGTGTTTATTTTCTGTGCTGTTTCAGACTTAGCTGGGTGCTCCTGGGCTGCTTTTTCCCTCATCAGTGAGGTGGTTGAAAGCATGTGCAGACTACATGGCCTTCCCTTTGTTTTTCTTCATGCTCTGGTCACCCTTTGTGTTTTGTACAATTCTGCTGTTTCCTTGCACTGGAAGGCCTCACACAGGTGATGCATACAAAAAGCCCAGTCAGAACTTGTTCTTCCTACAACTGTATGTGGCATGCCTGAAAAATGTACCGTGCCTGTCACATAAACAGGAACCAGCCCTTGTAGGGGACTGAGCGTGGCCCATAGCTGAGTCCAAATAACACTGTTAGTCATCTCCATATGGCTCCTTTCAGTGCCACGCAAGGTTGGAGAGTGTGCTCGTAACTGGCTGCCACATGCTGGATGAGCACATAGACACCAGATGTTATCTTGTGCATTGGAGCCTTTCCTAAAATCCATCCGACACAAGTATTTTCCTTCCAGCAGCTGTGGGTGAAAGCCTGGATCTGTGAAGGTGATTTACACAGGAACTGGGCTGAGCCTGAAGCACTAGAAGCAAGGTTGGGGTTTCTCTGATCATCTGAAGTTTCTGATGGCAGTAAGTAGTAAAAACCAGAGGTAGCATACATTATTAAAGATGTAGTTGTCAGAGATGGCATGCAATGCATTTTAAGTGCTGGCTAGTGCATCAGTGAAAGCTGGTTTAAATTCCTCAAATAATAGTATGTAACATAACAGACTGACAAGACCCTCTTTAGGCATACACATAATAACAAATAATTAGGTACACTCAGTTTCCATATTTTCACACCTATCATCTATGGATTATATTCTTTGTCTGGTTTTGGCTTTTCAAATGCAGAATCAGAACACTTAGTGAATTTCCTACCTCATTCCTTGTAGCCTGCTCCCCTTTGCAAAACCTTTCATCCTCAGAGCTCTTGCAGAGGTTTTGGAGACCATGGTAAAAAGGGCTGGTTAATGAAAGAAAGCAAAGAACAAGTTATGTTGTATAACATTAGACCATATTTAGTGTATACCTGGAAAAACAAACAGCAGTGTTCTATTTTATTTTCTCTTAAGTATCCTGTTTTATTGTTTGTGGATTTTTTGGTGTGTAGCTTCCAGACTGCAAATCTGACATAATAAACCTGGCATTGCTGGCTCACTAAGGCACAAATTCTGCAATTGAGATTGAAGTTTAAATTCCCTTTCTTAGAGAAGATAATTAAGACCCAATTTTTAAGGCCAAACAAATAGGTCTGTGATGTTTGTAGGAACTGACTGTTTCTGTGGCTGTTCTCTAGCAGCATCTGTTGTGAGTTGTGTGTGCATTGTCTCTGACCATCAAAATAGCAGAGTACCTGAAAAATGGAGCTCAGTCCCATGTTCACAGTATGCAGCAGCTACTAACTGGCACAGCACTTGTAAAGGGTACAGGTCTTCATGTGGCCCTGAAGTTCTGGTCCTTCAGTGCTTATATGCTTTAGATACACCATAGGTCATCTCGGTGATAATGGACTAAGTGTTAAGAAACTAAAGCTGAGAGACAGTGATAACTGACAAAATGAAATGTGCAGAGTGTGTACAATCAAACCCAGGCTAAGCTGGAAATAGTATTTGTGTGGTACAACAGTTTGGAAATATACAAATGTTAATGACAAGACCAAAACTGTGGTGCATCACTTTATTTTGTCTCATCAGATGTGCTTATGTGATAATCCCCTATGGGTTTTTCATTGTGGGTTATTTTTTTATTTATTTTTTTCCTAGAAAGATGGATGAAAAGAGGTGAGAAATCATAGTCCTAATATTTGAGGAGGGGGAGTACAGGTATCTGCTTCACTTCCTTCCCTGCTACCTCCCCCAGATGAATTCTGGCTCTGTAGGTCTTAAGGGAGGAAAGGGAAAAATCTTGAGGGACTTGCTCCATGTGGTTTCCTTCTGACTAATGCTGACCCAGCAACAGAGAGAGATCTCACAGTGGAACAGATGTTGTGCTCTTCAGAGGAAGTATGAATTTTGACCTCTAAAAAGATCATTCTAAAAGCCTATGAGGGAAGGGAAAATACTTCAAAAAACAAAGCCAACACTTTGGGTGCATAAAGATTAGAGAGATTCTTTCAGAAACACATCTTGAAGCATGTTTGAGCTTCATACATGTTATGTGTAAGTGCTGTAAATCCCAGTCAAGTGATGAACTGGACAGGTGGTATATGGTATGGACAGAGAGGCAGGGAACTACTGGAAAGGGTCCAGTGGAGGGCTACAAAGATGATTAGGAGACTGGAGCATCTCTCTTATGAGGAAAGGCTCAGACACCTGGGGCTGTTTAGCCTGAAGAAGACTGAGATGGGGCCTTATCATTGCTGATCAATAAAAGTGAGAAATAAAGCTAAAGGTGAATGTCAAGAGGATCAGGCCAGTCTGTTTTCAGTGGTGCACAGTGACAGGACAAGGGGCAACAGGCACAAACACAGAAGTTCCATCTAAACATGAAACACTTCTTTCCTATGAGGGTGACATAGCCATAGAACAGGCTGTTCAGAGAGGTTGTGGAGTCTCCTCCTCTGGAGAGTTTTAAAACTTGCCTTTATATCATCCTGTGCAGCCTGCTCTAGGTGAACCTGGTTGTGCAGAGGGGTTGGACTAGATCTCCAGAGGTGCCTTCCAACCCCTACCATTCTGTGATTTTGTGACAGAACGATTTTATGTAAAGATTCAGTAAAATAGGAATGGAATGTATTTTGTGGACTCCTTGTGTACTCTGTTCCAGTTCTTAATCACCTTTCTAGGTGATCTCTAATCACCTTAGAATGTTTCTTCTATGATTAGTTTAAATTCACCTTTCTACAAATGAAACTGATTACTTTTTAGTCTGCTTTATTGGTGATGCTGCAAATCATTCACTGTCTCCCATTTCTTCCCCTACTTTTCCAGTACTTGGTTAAGTTTTCTTCTGCTTTCTGCTTTCATCACATCCCCTCTTATAAGGAGGCCTCACTGATACTTCAAAGCTATTGAGTGGAGAGCTGAGTCAAGTGAAATGACAACTTCACTTCTTTCTTGTAACTCTTCTCAGTACATCTCAGAATTTAATTTTGCAATNAAATCTGACATAATAAACCTGGCATTGCTGGCTCACTAAGGCACAAATTCTGCAATTGAGATTGAAGTTTAAATTCCCTTTCTTAGAGAAGATAATTAAGACCCAATTTTTAAGGCCAAACAAATAGGTCTGTGATGTTTGTAGGAACTGACTGTTTCTGTGGCTGTTCTCTAGCAGCATCTGTTGTGAGTTGTGTGTGCATTGTCTCTGACCATCAAAATAGCAGAGTACCTGAAAAATGGAGCTCAGTCCCATGTTCACAGTATGCAGCAGCTACTAACTGGCACAGCACTTGTAAAGGGTACAGGTCTTCATGTGGCCCTGAAGTTCTGGTCCTTCAGTGCTTATATGCTTTAGATACACCATAGGTCATCTCGGTGATAATGGACTAAGTGTTAAGAAACTAAAGCTGAGAGACAGTGATAACTGACAAAATGAAATGTGCAGAGTGTGTACAATCAAACCCAGGCTAAGCTGGAAATAGTATTTGTGTGGTACAACAGTTTGGAAATATACAAATGTTAATGACAAGACCAAAACTGTGGTGCATCACTTTATTTTGTCTCATCAGATGTGCTTATGTGATAATCCCCTATGGGTTTTTCATTGTGGGTTATTTTTTTATTTATTTTTTTCCTAGAAAGATGGATGAAAAGAGGTGAGAAATCATAGTCCTAATATTTGAGGAGGGGGAGTACAGGTATCTGCTTCACTTCCTTCCCTGCTACCTCCCCCAGATGAATTCTGGCTCTGTAGGTCTTAAGGGAGGAAAGGGAAAAATCTTGAGGGACTTGCTCCATGTGGTTTCCTTCTGACTAATGCTGACCCAGCAACAGAGAGAGATCTCACAGTGGAACAGATGTTGTGCTCTTCAGAGGAAGTATGAATTTTGACCTCTAAAAAGATCATTCTAAAAGCCTATGAGGGAAGGGAAAATACTTCAAAAAACAAAGCCAACACTTTGGGTGCATAAAGATTAGAGAGATTCTTTCAGAAACACATCTTGAAGCATGTTTGAGCTTCATACATGTTATGTGTAAGTGCTGTAAATCCCAGTCAAGTGATGAACTGGACAGGTGGTATATGGTATGGACAGAGAGGCAGGGAACTACTGGAAAGGGTCCAGTGGAGGGCTACAAAGATGATTAGGAGACTGGAGCATCTCTCTTATGAGGAAAGGCTCAGACACCTGGGGCTGTTTAGCCTGAAGAAGACTGAGATGGGGCCTTATCATTGCTGATCAATAAAAGTGAGAAATAAAGCTAAAGGTGAATGTCAAGAGGATCAGGCCAGTCTGTTTTCAGTGGTGCACAGTGACAGGACAAGGGGCAACAGGCACAAACACAGAAGTTCCATCTAAACATGAAACACTTCTTTCCTATGAGGGTGACATAGCCATAGAACAGGCTGTTCAGAGAGGTTGTGGAGTCTCCTCCTCTGGAGAGTTTTAAAACTTGCCTTTATATCATCCTGTGCAGCCTGCTCTAGGTGAACCTGGTTGTGCAGAGGGGTTGGACTAGATCTCCAGAGGTGCCTTCCAACCCCTACCATTCTGTGATTTTGTGACAGAACGATTTTATGTAAAGATTCAGTAAAATAGGAATGGAATGTATTTTGTGGACTCCTTGTGTACTCTGTTCCAGTTCTTAATCACCTTTCTAGGTGATCTCTAATCATCTTAGAATGTTTCTTCTATGATTAGTTTAAATTCACCTTTCTACAAATGAAACTGATTACTTTTTAGTCTGCTTTATTGGTGATGCTGCAAATCATTCACTGTCTCCCATTTCTTCCCCTACTTTTCCAGTACTTGGTTAAGTTTTCTTCTGCTTTCTGCTTTCATCACATCCCCTCTTATAAGGAGGCCTCACTGATACTTCAAAGCTATTGAGTGGAGAGCTGAGTCAAGTGAAATGACAACTTCACTTCTTTCTTGTAACTCTTCTCAGTACATCTCAGAATTTAATTTTGCAATGGCATTTCCAGTATTTCAAAACCTTTTTAGCAGCATCAGTGCCTGGCCAAGTGGCTTTCTTTACTAGGTAGGTATTATTTACAAAATGTAGTCTCTTGCACTTGCCTTTGGTGTTTGTCATCCCACTAGAAATAGAGTCATTGGGATTCCATCATAATTTCCCAGGAATCCTGATGCATTCATCATCTTGTTATGTTTCTTTAAGGCTCTTGTGAGAAGGAGCAGTGAGGGGAGAAGAGAGAAAAGCTTTATGGTTGATTTGTTTTTGTGGGGTCTTCTTGGTGTTGGTTGGGGTTTTTTGTTGTTTGGGTGTTTTTGCTCGTTTATTTTGTGTTTTGGTTTGTTTTGGGGGTTTTTTTTGTGTTGTTTTGGAATTTTTTTTGGGGGGGGTGTGTGTGGGGGGGGATGTTGTGTGATCAGTTGGATATGAGGATTTGTTAATTGTAGCAAAGACCAGAAAAGCAAGGAACAAAGCAGCCAGCCTTCTTTCTACTTACACTGATTTAGTCCTTGAGGTACTGGGGTGGGCAACTTTGTAGCTGAAAAAACAGGTTTATTTAATAGGGAGAAATGAGAGATACAGCACTGCAAAAGGAATAAATAGTGTGAATATAGGGGCTGGGTAGGAAAGAGCATCCTTAGTGGTTCTAGTTGACCTGTTTAACTTGTGCTCACAATTTTTTCACAAACCTGGAGATCTTGAAATGTGCATAGAAAGTTACTCTGAGGAGGAAGAGTCAATTCCTTTTCTGTACTTCATGGGGAATAGGACAAGAGATAGCAGGCTTAAATTGCAGAGAATAAAATTTAATACTGGGGTCAGGGAGGGAGAAATTCCTATCATTAAAGGTAATATAACACTTTAAGAAGTTACCTAGTTAGGTTTTGGAGACTTGGTCACTGGAAACTGACAATGACAGGCTAGAAAAATGCATATTGGGAACAGCACAGGTGTTCTTGATGCTTTTCTGGACATTTTCCTGCTCGGTGCTGAGGCTGAGTGTTTAGGGCTTGGGCTGAATGTTTAAGAACTCAATTCTGACAGAGATGCTGATGTTGACAATCCCTTTGTCACTTGAGCATATTCTCATGCCAACTGAGACATACTGATTTAATATTAAACAGGCAAGAATCTTTTTCCCCCCTCTTCTCCTTGTTCCATATGCCTGTGTAGTTAAAGCGAAGATGAGTTACAGCTAAAACATTCAGAGATATTTTGCACAGCTGTCCTAGTCACAAACCTCCCTTTCTGCTGGAGGGTGTGCTCTGGTAATAGCATTTAACCTTCACTGGGAAGGAATAGCTGGAGTATGAATGCCTCATCTGAGACCATCTGGAAAAGAGATTTTCCTGAAGCATATCAATATTCCTACCAGGAACCTACCCAGAGCATTGGCTGTGAGAGCAGCAAGGCTGGAGAAGCGGTGACAGCTCCAGTGGCAGGGCACTAATGGCTTGGGAGAAACGTTGCATTTGTAATTGGAAATGATACAAACAGTGTCATTAAAACAGATTGTTGATGCCATTTTTATTCTTGTCATAGGCTTAGTTATGAGAATGGATTCACTCGAAGGAGATGACATCAGATTTTTTATGCTTTCCACAACTAGACAGACAGATCGTGAGGCTTTAACTTGTGAAATGCTGTTTTTTTGGAACATCAGCTAAAGCAAGTGAAGATTTGAATGATTACTTTTCCTTCAGTTGAACAGTAGCACAGAAGATGTTAAATGCTGACGTGATTATGAGATGTGGCTTAAGAGCTGAGAGCTCAGACTTGAGCTCTTTTTTTTCTTGGGTTTGTGTTTGGTTTTTTGTTTTTGTTAAAGATGTTGCTCTTTAACAAAAAGATCTTTATAGCCCAGTGGATGATATAAAATATAAGAAGCTTATTTTAAAGACAAAAATCAATATGCCTTCCCATCAAGAAACACCAACTCTGCTGTTCTAATCCTTAATTTCCAGTCATTCCATCTTTTTTAAAGAAGATATGTTCAGCAGCAGAAAAGGATGGTGGTGGGGAAGAGACACCTCAACAAAAGAGACTGCCTTGAATGCATGCAATTCAATGCTAATAATTTTTGCTTACCTCAGGATTTTCTAGGTCCCAAGATGGCAGCCCGCCACAATGTCCCGGCCCGAAGATTTTAGATTTTAGGTCATTTTGAAGATGTAGTGGGCATATCTGTCAGAACTCTGATCTTGGTGACTGACATCCTCATAGTCAGCAACTGTTTATCGTGTTCTAGTATCAGTCTTGTTACATGAGAAGGAAATAGCACTCCTGGAAACAGTGGCAAAGGAGGACAAGGAATAGCAAGGNTGGCATTTCCAGTATTTCAAAACCTTTTTAGCAGCATCAGTGCCTGGCCAAGTGGCTTTCTTTACTAGGTAGGTATTATTTACAAAATGTAGTCTCTTGCACTTGCCTTTGGTGTTTGTCATCCCACTAGAAATAGAGTCATTGGGATTCCATCATAATTTCCCAGGAATCCTGATGCATTCATCATCTTGTTATGTTTCTTTAAGGCTCTTGTGAGAAGGAGCAGTGAGGGGAGAAGAGAGAAAAG
>VYZU01090624.1:1747-29672 GCA_013401355.1 Ceyx cyanopectus | reverse complement strand
ATTATGAGATAATGAGCCCTTTGACCCATCTGCTTCAGCAGCCCAGCATCTGTAGCTGATTATAATAGGTCTTGTGTCAGCAACATGTCTTCTAGCACTCATAATCCAAGAGCAGTAAGCTGTGAAGGAAGATGGACCTGCTCTGTGACAACTTCAGTAAGCATCGGAAACGAGCATGAGATGGGTTGTTCAGCTCCAGACTGTTATTCTGTAGGCAAGTACGTTGATTTATTCCCTAGTCAGATTCAAATCAAACTGATTACGTAGGTATTACTTCAGAGAATTAATTTTGTTGTTGTCTTCAGTGATGACATATTTTCAGTTTTCTATGAGCATAAATTAATGTATTATGAAGTACCAACTGAATGAAGTACTCTGTACTAATTACTGTATTTTCTTATCCCACAAGTGCATATAATCATTCATATCATAAAATAATAACAAGTTGGAAGAGACCTTAAAGATCATCAAGTCCAACTGCCCTGCCATGGGCTGGTACATCTTTCACTAGGTTAGTTTGCTCAGAACCCCTTGCAGCCTGACCTTAATACTTCCAGAGATGTAGAATCCACAGTCTCTCTGAGTAACCTGTACCAGTCCCTCATCATAAGAAGTTTCTTCCTTATGTCTGAACTAAATCTACCCTCTTTCTCTTTAAAACCATTGCATCTTGTCCTACCACTTCAGATGCTAGTAAAGAAGTCTCTTTCTTAGAAGCCCTCTTTATATATCAAAAGACCACTATAAGGTCTCCCTGGAGCCTTCTCCAGGCAAACAATTCCATCAGTCTGTTATCATAGGAAAGGCATTCCAGGACTCTCTGATCATTTTCCTCCTGTGGACCTGCTCTAGCAGGTCCATGTCTTTCTTGTGCTGGGGACCTCAAAGTGGGATGCAGTACTCCCTATGGGGTCTTGATGAGAGTGGGGACAATCACTCCCTTGATAGTTGGGCACCCTTCTTTTGATGCAGACCAGGATATGGTTGGCCTTCTGGCTTNGGAAAAACTTTTTCACAGTGAGGGTGACAGAGCTCTGGAACGGGCTGCCCAGGGAGGTTGTGGAGTCTCCATCTCTGGAGACATTCAAAACCCACCTGGATGTGTTCCAGGGTGACTTGGTCTTGGTGATCCTGCTCTGGCAGGGGGTTGGACTAGATGATCTTCTAGGTCCCTTCCAACCCCTAACATTCTGTGATTCTGTGATTCTGTAAGATGTTTTGGAGAGAGATGTTTGCAGGTCTGTACATTTTACTGGTGCCTCTGCTGACAAGGACTGTTGCTGAGGAAGTTGCATGATGTACATGGGAAATCTGCTGCAGGGTTTCCATTAGTGCTTTTGTGATCACTGTTAGCCACTGAGCTACCTGAAGGCAACAAGAAATACAGCTGCAAGGGCATGGGTGAAAGTCTTGAGTGATAGAGATTAGCTCAAGAAATGAAGGCATTAGACGAACCACAGTAAATCTGTTGAAAGGCATGCTGAGATAGTCCTGGTCAAATAGGAATTGATATGCATCATGGAATTTTTATACTTAACCTGGAATTGTGGCTCTGCTTTTCAACCTCTTTAGCTTTTCCAACATTTTGTGGAGGTGAGTTGCCCAAAAACAAGCCTTAGAATTTTCCCCAAAAGCTGAGAGAAATATGAAAATTATGAGATAATGAGCCCTTTGACCCATCTGCTTCAGCAGCCCAGCATCTGTAGCTGATTATAATAGGTCTTGTGTCAGCAACATGTCTTCTAGCACTCATAATCCAAGAGCAGTAAGCTGTGAAGGAAGATGGACCTGCTCTGTGACAACTTCAGTAAGCATCGGAAACGAGCATGAGATGGGTTGTTCAGCTCCAGACTGTTATTCTGTAGGCAAGTACGTTGATTTATTCCCTAGTCAGATTCAAATCAAACTGATTACGTAGGTATTACTTCAGAGAATTAATTTTGTTGTTGTCTTCAGTGATGACATATTTTCAGTTTTCTATGAGCATAAATTAATGTATTATGAAGTACCAACTGAATGAAGTACTCTGTACTAATTACTGTATTTTCTTATCCCACAAGTGCATATAATCATTCATATCATAAAATAATAACAAGTTGGAAGAGACCTTAAAGATCATCAAGTCCAACTGCCCTGCCATGGGCTGGTACATCTTTCACTAGGTTAGTTTGCTCAGAACCCCTTGCAGCCTGACCTTAATACTTCCAGAGATGTAGAATCCACAGTCTCTCTGAGTAACCTGTACCAGTCCCTCA
Source organism: Ceyx cyanopectus (assembly GCA_013401355.1). Lineage (NCBI taxonomy): Eukaryota > Metazoa > Chordata > Aves > Coraciiformes > Alcedinidae > Ceyx > Ceyx cyanopectus. The sequence goes on along the minus strand of VYZU01090624.1, from coordinate 27,417 downwards.
TCATAAGAAGTTTCTTCCTTATGTCTGAACTAAATCTACCCTCTTTCTCTTTAAAACCATTGCATCTTGTCCTACCACTTCAGATGCTAGTAAAGAAGTCTCTTTCTTAGAAGCCCTCTTTATATATCAAAAGACCACTATAAGGTCTCCCTGGAGCCTTCTCCAGGCAAACAATTCCATCAGTCTGTTATCATAGGAAAGGCATTCCAGGACTCTCTGATCATTTTCCTCCTGTGGACCTGCTCTAGCAGGTCCATGTCTTTCTTGTGCTGGGGACCTCAAAGTGGGATGCAGTACTCCCTATGGGGTCTTGATGAGAGTGGGGACAATCACTCCCTTGATAGTTGGGCACCCTTCTTTTGATGCAGACCAGGATATGGTTGGCCTTCTGGCTTGTGAGCACATACTGCAGGCTCATGTCTAGCTTTTCATCCACCAGTACTCCCATATCCTTGTCCACAGGGCTGCTCTCAATCCCATCATTCCCCAGCCTTTATTGATACAGCGGATTGCCCTGAGCAGCTGTAAGACCTTGCACCTGTCATGTTGAACCTCTTTTGGTTCACAAGGGTCCACTTCTCAAGCCTGTCCAAGTCCCTCTGGGTGTGATCCCATCCTCCTGGCATGTCAGCTGCACCACTCAGCTTGGTGCTACCTGCAAACTTGCTGAGCATGCACTTGATCCCACTGTCTGTGTCATTGATGATGATGTTAAACAGTATTGATCCCAGTATGGACCGTTGAGTGACACCACTGATGACTGGTTTTCATTTGGGCATTGAGACACTGACTTTGACAGTAACTCTTCGGTTGTGGCCATCCAACAAATTCCTTATACACCAAACAGTCCATCCATCAAATCCTTATCTCTGTGTATCAATGATTGTTAACAAATGGCTTCTAGTTTTGAATATAATAATTAATATTTGACTCGTCTTGACAAGTGTCTGTATTTTATTGAATCCCATTTTTTCTGTTCAGTTAGGCTACCATGTTTTTTTCATAGCTGGTACAAAAATATACTACAACAGGCCTGCCTGGTGAGTACAGTTTTGTTGCAGTGGAATTTGTTTCTTTACATGATTAATTCTTAGGATTGTATCTGTTTGCACGATCTGTTGCCCAGATTTCTGTATGTTGCAATTCTATAGCAACACTTGTACTAATACACAGTATGACCCTGTGAAAACTAAAAGAATAATTTCAACTCTCCTGGAGCAGGAAGTGTTCTTCTTTTCAATTAATGTTTATTAGAAGGCCACCTTGAGGCTACATTCTAGCACCTAACTCTGATCTGTGGAAGGTCATTCAAATAGGTGAAGCATGATTATTTTGAAAATTCAAGCCATGGTGCTACAGTGGAAGCCTCCATTATCATTGCTTGTGCAGAAGAAATACATATGTTAACCAGACACTACTTGGATTTAAATCACATTTGTTTTGATACCACCAGGACCTCCCACAAGAAGGGTAAGCATCTTTAAAAAAAGACCAACAGTTGCTTTTTCAATAAGAAAGACTAAGCTATTTCATTTTTCCATCAAATATATATGTACATTTTTCCCTGAAAAAAAAGGATATAAATTTCAGAAGTAAAATGTACCTAGAAGGAAATTTTGATGCTAAAGATTTTGGAGACTCAGCAAATGAGTCAAGAAGGTAATAAACCTGACAGGAAACACTGCAGTTACGCAGTATGGACGTCACACCAGCAATAGCAAGCCTACGTTCTGTGTTTTGTAGGTGAGTATCTGATGGAAAGCATTCTCATCAGTTTTAACCATGAAAATTAGTCAGTAGAGAATGCTCAAGTCTGCCTGAGATCCTGCACTGGAGGACTCCCTTCCAGTCCAAATGAGGCTGCCAGCTGCTTCTTGTGACACTTTTCCTCCATGCAAACAACAAACATTAAATGCCAGGAGATCTGCATAGAGGTGCAGTGGGTTTTGGCAGCTGCCAGTCTTCTGCCTGTCATGGCTAAGCCTATCTGCAGGCCTCTTTGCCATACAGTTCTTTCTCATTGTCTGGCAGGCAGACACAACTTTTGCTTATCAATCCCATCATTCCCCAGCCTTTATTGATACAGCGGATTGCCCTGAGCAGCTGTAAGACCTTGCACCTGTCATGTTGAACCTCTTTTGGTTCACAAGGGTCCACTTCTCAAGCCTGTCCAAGTCCCTCTGGGTGTGATCCCATCCTCCTGGCATGTCAGCTGCACCACTCAGCTTGGTGCTACCTGCAAACTTGCTGAGCATGCACTTGATCCCACTGTCTGTGTCATTGATGATGATGTTAAACAGTATTGATCCCAGTATGGACCGTTGAGTGACACCACTGATGACTGGTTTTCATTTGGGCATTGAGACACTGACTTTGACAGTAACTCTTCGGTTGTGGCCATCCAACAAATTCCTTATANTTTTGCTTAACATAAGAGATACTTTAGCTTGCATTTATGGTTTCTATCCAGTGGTCCATTGGCAATCCCTTAGGCCATGACTAAGCAAACTCTTCAGTTGATACCATTTTCTTTCCAATTTAATAGCTGATGCAGAATTTAAGCCCTCATGTACTACTGAATTAAATATGGAGGGAGATACAAAGAAGTTTATTCAGTCATGAAATAGCAGAGGTTGAGCTACCCAGTTAGATCAGTTTTCAGTAAGGTTCACAGAATCACAGAAGGTTCTGTGGGTTTAACTTTATCTCGACTGTTCTTCACATGGCACAGAGGTGTAGTTTAAAGTTTGTTGTATGTTTACCATTATGGAATCATTCTATATTATCCTGAAACAGCCTAGTTCACGAGTCTGAGAACAACTGGGAAGCAGAGCCACTTTCTTGCCCAGAGTGCAGTGACAACCATGGGCATTCCTTGAGGCCAGCTTCCTGACTGGTAGCAGTCATATACTTTGACTCAAGAGTCAAAAGAAAAAAAGAGAAACAATTTCTTTGCAAAATGTGAAAGATATTGCAGACTTTGATTTCTTTTTCAAAGTAGATTTTTAAGAAGTCATCATGGAAAAAGAAATCCTGTGGAAAAGAAAATAAAACAGCACTTCTGAAAGCAAGGAAAGAAACTTTACAGGAGTATCTCTGCTTTCTCTGATTGGTTGTTTGTGTTGCGTGCTGTCTGTTGTGCTCTCTAAAGCATTGTGTATTGTTTTTCTTCATTAAAATGTACAAAAAAAATAAGTTACCTGTTGGCATTATGTATGTTTTTAATNTTATACACCAAACAGTCCATCCATCAAATCCTTATCTCTGTGTATCAATGATTGTTAACAAATGGCTTCTAGTTTTGAATATAATAATTAATATTTGACTCGTCTTGACAAGTGTCTGTATTTTATTGAATCCCATTTTTTCTGTTCAGTTAGGCTACCATGTTTTTTTCATAGCTGGTACAAAAATATACTACAACAGGCCTGCCTGGTGAGTACAGTTTTGTTGCAGTGGAATTTGTTTCTTTACATGATTAATTCTTAGGATTGTATCTGTTTGCACGATCTGTTGCCCAGATTTCTGTATGTTGCAATTCTATAGCAACACTTGTACTAATACACAGTATGACCCTGTGAAAACTAAAAGAATAATTTCAACTCTCCTGGAGCAGGAAGTGTTCTTCTTTTCAATTAATGTTTATTAGAAGGCCACCTTGAGGCTACATTCTAGCACCTAACTCTGATCTGTGGAAGGTCATTCAAATAGGTGAAGCATGATTATTTTGAAAATTCAAGCCATGGTGCTACAGTGGAAGCCTCCATTATCATTGCTTGTGCAGAAGAAATACATATGTTAACCAGACACTACTTGGATTTAAATCACATTTGTTTTGATACCACCAGGACCTCCCACAAGAAGGGTAAGCATCTTTAAAAAAAGACCAACAGTTGCTTTTTCAATAAGAAAGACTAAGCTATTTCATTTTTCCATCAAATATATATGTACATTTTTCCCTGAAAAAAAAGGATATAAATTTCAGAAGTAAAATGTACCTAGAAGGAAATTTTGATGCTAAAGATTTTGGAGACTCAGCAAATGAGTCAAGAAGGTAATAAACCTGACAGGAAACACTGCAGTTACGCAGTATGGACGTCACACCAGCAATAGCAAGCCTACGTTCTGTGTTTTGTAGGTGAGTATCTGATGGAAAGCATTCTCATCAGTTTTAACCATGAAAATTAGTCAGTAGAGAATGCTCAAGTCTGCCTGAGATCCTGCACTGGAGGACTCCCTTCCAGTCCAAATGAGGCTGCCAGCTGCTTCTTGTGACACTTTTCCTCCATGCAAACAACAAACATTAAATGCCAGGAGATCTGCATAGAGGTGCAGTGGGTTTTGGCAGCTGCCAGTCTTCTGCCTGTCATGGCTAAGCCTATCTGCAGGCCTCTTTGCCATACAGTTCTTTCTCATTGTCTGGCAGGCAGACACAACTTTTGCTTAACATAAGAGATACTTTAGCTTGCATTTATGGTTTCTATCCAGTGGTCCATTGGCAATCCCTTAGGCCATGACTAAGCAAACTCTTCAGTTGATACCATTTTCTTTCCAATTTAATAGCTGATGCAGAATTTAAGCCCTCATGTACTACTGAATTAAATATGGAGGGAGATACAAAGAAGTTTATTCAGTCATGAAATAGCAGAGGTTGAGCTACCCAGTTAGATCAGTTTTCAGTAAGGTTCACAGAATCACAGAAGGTTCTGTGGGTTTAACTTTATCTCGACTGTTCTTCACATGGCACAGAGGTGTAGTTTAAAGTTTGTTGTATGTTTACCATTATGGAATCATTCTATATTATCCTGAAACAGCCTAGTTCACGAGTCTGAGAACAACTGGGAAGCAGAGCCACTTTCTTGCCCAGAGTGCAGTGACAACCATGGGCATTCCTTGAGGCCAGCTTCCTGACTGGTAGCAGTCATATACTTTGACTCAAGAGTCAAAAGAAAAAAAGAGAAACAATTTCTTTGCAAAATGTGAAAGATATTGCAGACTTTGATTTCTTTTTCAAAGTAGATTTTTAAGAAGTCATCATGGAAAAAGAAATCCTGTGGAAAAGAAAATAAAACAGCACTTCTGAAAGCAAGGAAAGAAACTTTACAGGAGTATCTCTGCTTTCTCTGATTGGTTGTTTGTGTTGCGTGCTGTCTGTTGTGCTCTCTAAAGCATTGTGTATTGTTTTTCTTCATTAAAATGTACAAAAAAAATAAGTTACCTGTTGGCATTATGTATGTTTTTAATACACACACTCACACCCACACCCACACCCCCTTTATTAGCGTTTAAATTTAAAAAAAAATCTGTATAGCAAAATTCTGGTTTGCAGTGATCTGGTGAAATAACTTTGTCCCAAATTCTGAATGTGAAGATTTTTGGCCTTAGATGGTTGACATATATTATGTCAGCTTGGATCAGCTTCTTGAGAGCTTTTGAAGGCTGGTGTGCAATACCTTGTGTTTTCCTCCCTCAGAGCTCTGCAGCTATGGGACTACTAGCTCAGTACTTTGAGTTATTTCAGTATCACACATTTAAAAATTGTCCTTTTTTTCTGCAAGTTCCCAACAGTTATAAATATTTCCCTTGTTTTCCAACATAAAACTTGGCAAGCAGCTACTCTTGTGGTCTAGTTTAATCTCAGCTTTTGAGGAGGAGCAGCAGCTCTGGGAGTTTCGCCTGCTGTGCTGTGGAAAAGGGTCTTTCTCCAGTTCTGCAGTGAAGGGAGAAGCTGGCCACTAAGTCAGAAAGTTGCACTGATAACAGTGGCAGAAGTCTCTTATGTATGAGTGGCGAAGCAGCTGTCAATGCTGTTTGAATTCATAGCTTGGAGAAGGGGCTGGAAAAGGCAGTCCTACACCTTCACTTTCAGGAAGGATATGTGTGACATTTGAACTGAAAATAAAGGTTGTGGAGATAGTCTAATTACTTGTTAACATTTAATAAGGAGAAAATTGCCTTTGCAATCCCAGAGATGTCCATTGATATTTCTTGGGCAAGCACAACTGCAGATTTCTTCAGTAAATAATGAGCTTTCTCTGAAGGCAGCACAAGTTTTGGACTTGGAAGGATAACAGGCAGAACTAGTGGGATCAGCTGCTTGGGACAATTTGAGACTTGAAAATCTGTTTCTTGACAGCAGAAACAAAGTGGTGAGTCATGTCCAGTGGCCAGCCAGCAGGCCAGGATGCCAGCCAGCACTGTCAGACGTGGAGAGCAGTGTATGGGAGCGTTCACAAGTGCCCAGTGCTTGCTCCTGCTTCCCATTTGCCCCCAGAGGCTTCGTGTCTGCACAAAACACTTTTCTAGCAGAAAATTCACTGTTCCTGGGGAAACTGTAAACATACAGAAAATATGTTTGGGACCAGTGGTGAATGTGTTCATTGACACCGTATGAACTTCAGTAACACCTTCGAGCATGCCAACATTTGCTTTGTCTCAAATAACCTCTGAACTACGCTTTATGGCAAATATGACACTAAAAGGATTTCTCATAAAAACTGGTCTAAGGACTGTTTTTAGAAAGACCACACAAAGCTTGGCAGATAGAGCAAAGTTATTTCTGCAGGGTTTATTTTCTGCATAGCTTCTTTTTATTTAGGATACGTACGAGGCACACACATGCTGCTCAGCTTGGCTCATCTGCGGGTGCAGTTGATACCACAACCATCTCAGACAGTCCTCCATGCTGAAAAAAAGGCAGCAAGGACTGGGAGGGCAGAGGGGATAATATCTCAATATGGTTGTTTTTACACCTATTTCTTCCCTGAGCATCCATCTGTGACCTCTCTTGGGTACTAACAACCAGTGAGGAGTCTGAAGGATTGGATCCTGCAGCCTTTTAGGGTCCTTTGATTACATTCTGAGCAATAAATTGCAGTCCTCATTTGCAAGGGAAAATGCCCCCTGTGGGTCGCAGTGTTAAGTGCCTGGTGACAATTGGCAACCCAAGTGCATTAAGGTAGGTTAATCTAAATGGTGTTTTGTGGGTTTACCTAAGCTTCATTAATGTCTGTGTGATCACCCTAGGGTATTTAGGATGTAAAGCAAGGTAGCATGAGGCCTAATAGCTGTAATAACCTGTTGCGGGGGTGTGGGGGGGTAGGAATCTAATGAAGTCTCATTAACTCTAAAACTTTCCACAGCTTTTACAAGCTTTTACTTACTTTGTCAGTAAAATGAGAGTCAGTGAGGATATCCTGAAGGAAATAGTGTCATGAACTGGCAGGATCAGACTGATAGATTTTTTCCGATGACCAGTTTATATCTCAAGTGCTATTTCTGTCTTGATAAATGTGTCTTATAACTCAGCCAGGCTATGCTAAATGCCCTTGTAAGCAAACGCCTGAGGATAAAACTGGATATTCACTGCAATAACATTGCTGTGAGTGCTAAGATTTACCAAAACTTTAATTAGCTTTTCAATTCTCCAAAGTTATATAGGAAAAAAATAATAAAAAAGGAAATATTTGAGTTATGTGTTAAGATTAAAGTCTGAGCATCTGCAATGACAAGTGTCCCTGGACAGCTGGGGAGCATGTGAAGGGGCTGCCTGAAGGAATTTGTTTGTTGACCATTGCCTAGTGAGGGGAAGCAGAGAGGCCACCGTGACATGACAGACACATAAAGAGTGGATGGGGCCAGACAGATGGCAAAGCCCTCTGTTTTCTGGGTGACATCCAATGACCTGAAATGCATTCAGATGTATAAGGTGGTTCTCTGACCTGGACTCATTCCCTAAGAAGACTTAGACTGTCTGTTTCAATTAGAATATAAAGCCCAGGGAAGCTAAAGTGAAGAAGTCCAGGGGTGACAATTCCTCACTCTTGTAAGGCCCTATCTCCACTGTGCTGAGATAATTTTAGATAGTGTGAGAGTCTTGAGGATGTGCCCTGGGGATGAGTTTGATGGGAGCAAAGGGCATCAGGGCCCCTTGTGTGTTTCATAGCATGGAATTTTAGGGCTTATAGAAACAGACATGGGTCAGTCAAGGTTGTTGTGCCTGGTGTCTGTTCTTTGCTCCTGTGGTTCCTTTCTGTTCTCCTCAGGACAAGACAATGAAAAGAAGAAACAGCCTTGAATTGTACCAGGTTTAGTTTGGACATTAGAAAAAACTTCCCCACAAGGTTTGTCAAGGGCTGACCCAATCTGCCCAGGGCAGTGATGGATTCCCCATCCCTGTGAAGGGGTTGCAAAGCCATGGAGATTTGGTGTTGAGGGACATAGTTTAGTGGTGACTAAAGTGTTGGATTAACAGTTGGACTCAGTGATCTTAAAGGTCTTTTCCAAACAAAACTATACTATGATTCTACCAAGGTAGAGGGAGGGGGACATAGGGCATCAGCTCCTTAGAGGCCCACAGAATCCTGTAGAATACTTCAGATTCTTCAGAATGTTGAGACCACTAGTAAATTTCTCAATGTGCAATTTATATAACCCCTGTAAAAACAAAGTCATTCTGGGGTTAATAAGTTCATTAAAAAAAATGGAAAAAAAACACAGCAAGCTTCCTTCATGGCTTTTGATGTATTGCATTTGGTATTTTTAAAATTATCCACTCAGCAAAAAGTGATACTTTACAGTAATACTTGAAGAATAAAAAACAAAACTCAGAGTAACCTTGATAGGTTGAATTCCAGGCTTTGTGGGCTGTAAATTTAACCTTTAATTTTGCTAGTTTTAACAGATTCTGTGTAAGGATACTCAGCTAGAAGTCATCATTGATGTTTGTTGAATGGAGCTCCCTTGCAGGAGTATTGCTTTGACCAATGTACCAGTGTTCATCTTCTGATGGATGTACTTTACCATGGAGCATGGATATGTATAATTTGAAATGTACTTTTCTGCTTAAAGAATCAGGAAGCTTGTTCATGCTTCAATAAAAAATCCTTTGTCCATCATCTCTGGACATTGAATTTGATACCTAATGAGTGTGATGGTATAACAGGCTATACTTAAAGATCAAATAGCAAATGTAGATTTTGGCATTCAATGTACAACTACTTTCCATTCCCCTAAAATGTGTATGAGTTGTTTTAGAGTTATCTAACCCAGAGCTATTTTGATAAACCCTTGAAAAACACCATTCTCCAGTGTTACGGATTTTATCTTCGTCTATCTGTATGCACTCATGCACATCCTTGGTTGCTACCAGCCATCTGCTGGGCAGAAATGATGTACAGGACTGCAAGCTTAGCCTATCCCTGGTAAATGAAGCCACCAGTGTTGATCCTTGAAGAGGCTACCTGCCTAATACAGTTTTGCAGAGCTCCAGAAAATGCCAGCCATTGTTCCATCCTGGTGGTTGTAATGTTCAACATCAATAGACGTGTTGCTTGGCAGCAGGTTTTGTGGTTGCTGAATCTTCACTATTGCATGTTCCTGGTCCAGGATGAATCTTACTGAGGCAGAAGATGAATCATTGTCAGCTGCTTCCTTGCTTAGAGTGGATTACTTGAGAGTGGCCACTGAGTAAACATAACAACAGCTAAAGGGCTGCCATAGTATCAGACAGTGATTAGTTTACGTGACACTGACCTCCAACAGCTTTTGGAAACTGTTGGTGTGCCTAGGCTGATAACCTCATGTAACCTTCTACCAGATTACTGCTAGTACCTGTCAGGATCTGATTAGCTCAGCTCTAAGCACTTTCTGTAGCCAGCTATTTCAGGCCATGGATATAAATCTGTACCTTGTCTGTTAGCGGTTCTGTTCATATTTTGTAATGCAAGATCACTGATCAGCCCACCGTGTGCCTGCCAGTCATCCTAATGATCCTGATATAAAGAAGAGACTAGAAAGCCACCAAGCCTACTGACAGCAGGAAACTGAATTCGGAGGAGTTCAACCTCTGAAGGCAGTGAAAACAAATAATATTCCACTTAATTTTTCAGTCTCTAGGATCTGGGGTCCAGGTAAATATGAGAGTAAATGCAATTTATGTAGGCCAAGCACATGTATAACTTGCCTTGGAGGGAAAAACCTTGTGGACAAAGGTTATATTTTATTAGTTGTGTTGATGTAACTGGGGCAGACACACATTTAGGCAGATGAGCTGGATTTAGTGGGGTAATGCAATAAACCAACTGATCTGGCAAATGCAGAGAGAGCAGATTAATGAAGTAGAACAGTTTTGCTCTTAAAGTCTTTCACTGGGTGCATCCCTGTGGTTTGCAGATGCACTCCAGAAAGCTACTGGTTGAGGGTTTTTCTTTCCCCAGGGGTAGTGTTGCAGCCTGGCCCAGGACTCTCCTGTATGCTGCAACCTGGCTCCCTTCTGCACCTAAGCGAGTTCATGCTTGGCAGACTTCTGTTCCAGCTTGCCCCAGCTCCAGGGCTTGCTTTTCCTCTCCCTCCCAGGGTGCTGTTTGCTGTGACCAGAGTCTTCCCACTTCCCTGGCTGAGTGCAGGTTTGCTTCAGTTTTGCTTATCTGGTGCATGACAGGGGCTTTTAGTTTAACCCCTTTGGAGCATACTAAGGAAGTTTCTCAATTAAAAACTTTTGCTTTTGAAGCACAAAAGTATGATATTCCAGATTATTACAAATCCTGACATGTGACAACCCAGTCAGGGTTGGTTGGGTTGGTGTTATCTCTCTTCTCTCAAACTCTTACTCCCTGTGGCTGTGCTTGTCACTCAGATCACAGGAGAAGTGTGGCCCAAAAAATCCCCTTTCTTAAAACACAGAGAGAAGTCCCCTATCTTACGACTCAAAAAATTCTTCATGTTGCCTTCCCTATGGGGTGCGGGCCAACAGGTTGGTCTGAGTTGCAAATATGATGGATTTTTTTTTCTTCAAATTGTGCCAAAGCTGTATGGACTGCAGATGGGTAGGTTTGCCTTGGGCAAGCTGAGACATGCTCAGCACATAACACAAAGCAGAGCTCACAATTCGTTACAGGCATACACCACCACATCATACCATGTACATCTGCATAAATAAATTAAAGGAGCAATGAACAAAGTAAATAGACAACATAATGAAAGAGAATGCTTATAGGAGTAATATGTCATATTCTTTTGCTGAAGGAAGGCAACCCTGTGATGTACTCTGCCAGGCCAAGCAGCTGTTCTGGAAGAGCTATCACAGTGCTTTCCCCTGTGTGCTTCATCCTGGTGGAAACGTGATTTAGCAAAGGAATAGAGCTAGTAGTCAAGGAGATGAGCACTCTGTACAAATAGATGCCTGATTATTTCTAATTTATCTATTTTTTTATCTTTAATATTCCCTGTGCACTTGGGACAGTGGAAACTGACTTAAGAAGCCAAATAATAAAGAGAATGATTTTCTGAATTATTTTAGATTCAGAACTTCACAGCAGAGAATTGTCTCCAAACCTTACCTACATCCTTCTCAAATATAGCAGCTGATTGAAATCACAGGGATAGGTTTTCGAAGGAGCTGTTGCAATGAAAATTAGATACAACGGAGAACCTGGAAGCTTTTATGTCAGCAGGTAAGAAGTTGTCAAAACTGTGTAATGAGCACTGTGAAGAGAAGAACTGAGTGGTCCGGATGACAGCTTACTGGCATTGGTGAATTGGCTAGAATAGGCAGAAAGAAAACTTTAAAAGTGTATAAAAATCGATGAGGTCATTGTGAAAGAAAACAAACACACATGCTTGTGTTTGGAACAAACAGAAGATCTGGTGTAATTGGTGTATGATGTAAGGATCTTGGGACTTAAAGAGAGAGAACAAGAAGAGGACCTAGCTGTTGCCAAAATGCTCTTAATAGCTGAAGTGTCCCTAGTGCAGTGGAGCAGCTCATCTAAATCAGAAACAGAAAACGGCAGTGCAAGCAGGACTTTTGCCAGGCTTTCACAGGCCAGTGATTGAAGTTGGAAGGCATTGCTAGGCCGGTTAGTAGCAGCAAATGCTGCAGTCACAGGGCTAATTGTGTTACTTTTTTATGGTTTCTGACAGGCCTACTAACATCTGTGTTTCTGAACTTTCTGGGGGAGCAAAAGACAGGGCAGGAGGTGGGGCTAGTAGTTAATTGAAGCTCTCAGCTGGGAAAAGAACCTTTGGAGATTCATCCTCAAAGGCTGGGAAGCATGAGCTCTCTGGCCTGGTTTTGTGGCCATGGCAAACAAAGTGTCAAAGGATAATTGTCAGTTCCTAGAGGGAGACTCAGTTGCAAGGTCAGGTGAGCTTACAGCAGGAACTTCTGAGCGAGTTCCTGCTGTAGGAACTGTCCGTCCAGTTGGAGATATGTGTGTGACTGCCTGGGTGAACTGCTTATATGTTCATTGTCTGAGGCTGTGCTTTTCTACAAAATGCTTTTGTTTGCAAAAAATACCACTCAGTTTTATGAAAGTTACCTGGAAAACCCATTCTTTCCCATGAAGAAGCTTAGTAGTACAGGCACAGATTTAGTGGGGTCTTCAGGTGCCCTTTCTGCTTGAGCAGTAAAGGTGGATGCTGTCAGCTGTCAGCAGCCAGATAGGACCATGGGCTGTTGCTGCAGAAAGGTGACAGCTTTAGGTCTAAAGTGCCCCTCTAGACACACGAGAGGAGAAAAAACATTGTCAGTAGTAGTGAATGTCAGTCACTGCTGAAAACAAACGTAAACCACCTCCTGCTTCTCCATCCATCAGCTGTTTTCACAGAACTGCTTTTAAGAAACCATGGAGAAAACAAGGAGGTTTAAAGACCAAAAAGTTTTTTCCTATGATGACAATGTTAATTGGTTCCTGCATATACCATAGAGTTCTTCTAGCATGTATTTCATGGCTTACCAGAAATAAAGTCATCTGTGGCTTAGTGGAAATGAACATACCAGCTATGCCCTGCGGGGTCAAGTATCTTTAATCATGGCACCACCCTGGATATTTTGGAACTGAGACTCTACATTCCTTAATGTGGGCCAGGCTTTGCTGTTCAGCCCTGTGTGTGTCATGCATGCATCTGTTTCTCTGGGGAAGGAACTGCTGATGCAGATCTGACAAGTGCCAAGGGCAAGTGCTTAAACACTGACTCTCGCACGAGTGGACCACTGTTGACACACTTCTCTGTCAGACAAATCAGGCTGGAAAGTGGTGTGTGGGGCAGACCTCTCAGAGTCCTCAGTGGTGGATGGACCTTCTCTTCAGGTCCAGCAGCAGTGGTGGGAGTTGATTCACTGCTGCTACGGAGAGACCTTGCTTATACAAGCGGTCTTGGTGGCTCTTTATGTGCATCAGGTTTGGTGACATTGTGGACAAGGCAGCCCATAGGGACCAACCTGCGCTATGGCAGGCAGAAAAGAGCAGTGAGGGAGGCTGCAGGCAGCTGAGAGATGGAACCAACACCCTGATGGAGCTGCACCACAGCATCACTCATGGGAACTTGGAGCAAGTGCCCTGTAGTCCCACGTTGCCAGACTCTTAAATCTGCGTGGACCAAAATTTGCTGCAAAGGCCTCCAACTTTGATAACTGCCTTCTGCCTGTACGTTGACAGATATTCAAGTAGTCCGAACTGCACTTGTTTGACTTCTCATTAAAAATCACTTCTATTGTTGCAATTTAAACAGCTATAATCTTTAATCCCTGCACCATATTTTGGGCCCATCTGAAATATTTGTGCAGTCTTTTGTGAATTTGATTGGTTTGGAGATTTCTTTTACTTTCTTTGCGACATTGGAGGGCAAAATCTTTTCCTCCAATTGAAAAGTCACTTGTTCATGCAATACTTTTTTTTTTTGCTTTCCCAAGACACTGCCTAAAAATTTTGAAAAAAACCCACCACACCCTCCAACTCTTCCCTCCAGAATGCCTTAGCATGGTGACTGTTTTCTTTAGAAAACCTCAATTATTCATTGATAGGACAGATGTAATACTGATCTACACAATTATGTTTTTCAAGACAAATTGACAGAAAAAAAATGTCCACTTTAATGAAAAGTTTGCTTTCTACTGAAAATAAATTGAATAAAACGTGGAATGCTGTGTTTGAAGTTTTCCTATCTGGTGCCACAAAGCCGCCTTCTGGATTAACACTAAATTTCCTAAGAAGTAGCTGGTAGAATTTCTGTGTTCTTAACTCAAAACTCTAAACCATGGCCCAAATTTCAGACACTGGGATTCCAGAGAAAGAATCAGTAAAATCAGTTTCTAGCCTAAGAAATCCTGGAAATACTTTTTCTTCCCTGTTTCTTTATAGGAAGTACAGAGAAAATCCAAATGTGACCGTCAACTTTAAGATACATCTTCCAAGTTTTCTGTGTAAATGAGTGCCTTATCAAAGGTCAATTACCTACCTTTTACTGCTTCATGTTTCTCTTGGAGTTTGGTGCATATATGCAGGTTTTTTTTGTGAAGGTGCACTGATGCTGAACTAAGTGAACAGCTGTGTCAGATATAAGCCCCACAAAGTGTAGCATGTCTGTGGTTACCCTTCCAAAATTTTCCAGAGGAAATATATCATTGAAAAGCTAACTGGTAATTTTAGTTATCTCAGTTGTTTGGGTTTTTTTCATTCTGTTAATGGAATTAGGTTTAGTTTATTAGCCAGTGTCTGGCATTTTGTCTTCTTTGTGTCATTTACAGAGAAAGTTATCAGAACAGTTTTTCACTTTTTTTCGGGGGAAAAAAAAAGTAGTCATAAAACCCTTCCTCCAAGCCATTGATATAATCACTGCTGACTGATATATTGATGCTTATTTGGCAAGTAATTTTTTTTTTAAAAAAAAAGGGAAAAAAAAAGGAGTGAAAGACTCAGATTTAATCAAAAACTGTAATTGTGAGAGATCCTGTAGGGAACTGCTTTTTTAGATCATCAAGATGAAAGAGATATATACAGAAGGATTTTAGAAGTCCTGTTTTGCAAGGTCAAAAAAAAGCAAGAAAGGAAGACCCTGATAATTACAGACCAATCTGCCTCATCTCCATCCCTGGACAGTTAATGGAGCAGCTCCTTCTGGACATCATATCTCAGCACATGGAAGAAAATAAGGTTATAAGGTGTAGTCAGCATGGATTTACTAAAAGCAAGTTATATCTGACTACTCTGATAGCCTTCTGTGATGGTGTGACTGAATGGATAGATGCAGGAAGAGCAGTGGATGTTGTCTACCTGGACTTCAGCAAGGCTTTAGACACTGTCTCCTGTAACATCCTCGTGGGTAAGCTCAGGTTAGAAGAGTGGACAGTGAGGTGGAGTGAGAACTGTCTGGACAACAGAGCTCAGAGGGTTGTGAACAGTGGTGGAGTCCAGCTGGTGACCTCTAAGTAGTGGTGTTCCCCAGGGGAACTGGGGTCCAGTCTTAGTCAGCTTCTGCATCTGTGACCTGTACGAAGGGACAGAGCGCACCCTCAGTAAGTTTGCTGATGATACTAAACAGGGAGGAGTGGCTGACACATTGAAAGGCCATGATGCCATCCAGTGAAATCTGGAGACTGGAGAGCTGGGAGAAGTCAAACCTAAGTAAGAAAGTTAAGTATAGAGTCCTACACCTGGAGAGGAACACCACCATGTACTGCTAGAGGTTAGGGGTAGACCTTTCGGAAAGCAGCTCCATGGAGAGGGACCTTGGTGTTCAGATGGACAGTAAGTTATCAATGCTACAGCAATGTGCTCTTGTGGCCAGGAAGGCCAGTGGTATCTTGGGGTACATAAAGAAGATTGTGACCAGCAGGTCCAGGGAGGTTCTCCTGCTTTACTCTGCACTACTGAGAACACATCTGGAGTATTGTGTCCAGTTCTGGGCTCCCCAGTTCAAGAGGGACACAGAAATACCAGAGAGAGTCCAATGGAGAGCTACAAAGATGATTAAGGGACTTAAACATCTCTTACAAGGAAAGCCTGAGACCCCAGGTTCTGTTTAGCCTGGAAAAGAGCAGTCTGAGAGGGGATCTTATTAATGTTTATAAACATCTGAAGGGTAGGTGCCAAGCAGAAGTGGCCAGTCTCTTTTCAGTGGTGCCCTGTGACAGGACGAGATGTAATGATATCAAGGTGAAACACAGGGATCATAGAGTCATAGGATGTTAGGGGTTGGAAGGGACCTAGAAAGATCATCTAGTCCAACTCCCCTGCAAGAGCAGGATCAGGATCACCTAAATGAGGTCACCCAGGAATGTGTCCAGGTGGATTTTGAATGTCTCCAGAGAGGGAGACACAACCTCCCTGGGCAGCCTGTTCCAGAGCTCTGTTACCCTCACTGTGAAAAAGTTTTTCCTTGTGTTTACCTTAAACCTCTTGTGCTCCAACTTACTCCCATTGCCTCTTGTACTATAATTGGATGACACTGAGAAGAGTCTGGCTCCATTCTCCCTACATTTGCCCTCAGCATATTTATAAACATTGATGAGGCCCCCCCTCAGTCTCCTCTTCTCCAAGTTAAAGGGGGTCAGCCTCTCCTCATAAGGGAGATGCTCTGCTCCGCCCTGCGCTGGACTCTCTCCAGTAGCTCTCTGTCCTTGAACTGGGGGGCCCAGAACTGGAAACAATATTCCAGGTGGGGCCTTACCAGTGAAGAGTAGAAGGGGAGGAGAACCTCCCTCGACATACTGGCCACACACTTCTTAATACATCCCAGGATGCCATTGACTTTCTTGGCCACACGAGTGCATTGTTGGCTCACGGTCATCCTCTTGTCCACCAGGATCCCCAAGTCCTTTTCCCCAGAGGTGCTCTCCAACAGATCAGCCCCCAGTCTGTACTGATCCATGGAGTTGTTCTTCCCAAGATGCAGCACTTTACACTTGCTCTTGTTGAATTTCATTAAATTTCTCCCTGCCCAGCTCTCCAGCCTGTCCAGGTCACACTGGATGGCAGGATAGCCTGCTGCTGTGTCAGCCACTCCTCCCAGTTTGGTATCATCAGCAAACTTGCTGAGGGTGTGCTTTATCCTTTTGTCCAGGTTATTGATGAAAATATTGAACAATATTGGACCCAGCACTGACCCTTGGGGGACACCACTAGTCACAGGCCTCCAGCTAGACTCTGCTCCATGGGCCACAACTCTCTGGGCTCTGTCATTCAGCCCAATCCATCTCACTGCACAATCACCCAATCCACACTTCTTAAGCTTGTCTGTGAGGGTCCCATGGGAGACAATATCCGAAGCCTTGCTGAAGTCAAGAAATGCCACATCCACTGCCCTTCCCTCATCTGTCCAACTACTTGTGCCATCATAAAAGGCTATCAGATTAGTCAAGCATGACTTCTTCCCCTTACAGAAGTTCCACCTCAACATGCGGAAAAACTTCTTCACTGTGAGAGTGACAGAAGCACTGGAACAGGCTGCCCAGAGAGGTTGTGGTATCTCCTCTAGAGCCTTTCATGACCCACCTAGGTCTGTTACTGTGTCTCCTGTCCTGCGTGTTCCTGCATGGTCAAGCGGTTGGACTCAATGATCTCCAGAGGTCCCTTCCAACCCCTACCATTCTATGAAGCTTACTCCTGCAGTGCATAGCTGCATTGAGAAACAATAGATTTTCAACACTGGCTCCTAATCCCCCCAGGCTTAGTATTTTGCTTGGACATGGAGGAATGTAAAATTAATACATGCTTAGTCCTGTGCAAAAAAAAAAGAAAAAAAAGAGAGATGTGTCTCACATATCTGACAGTCCTCTTCCTCCTGTCTCTTTTTCTTGCTGTAGGTGTTTGCTTTCACCGGGGAACTGCTGACTGTTAGCAGTGAAAAGTAACTACCTTTGACTGCTACCAGCAGTTCCTGGCTTTCATAGTCAGTGTCTTCACCATAATGGCAAAACCTCCAAAAACTGAAAGTGCAGCTTTGCATTATTTGCATAGCCCCTTACACTGCTTAGGTCTGCATCTACCCCCTGAGCAAGTAACTGCCAGAAATTGTGCACTTGTTTCTATGTTAGCAGGCTTTTCTCAGTGTATTTTTCACTACCTCTCTTTTGCTTTCCTGCGATTTTGAAGAATAACTGTCTCTTGATAACTCCTGAATGGCTACTATAAATTACGTGCTATGGGCATTTAGAGGGGAGGATTTTAAGGAGAAAAATTTGTGTGGAATGCAGCAGAATGAAGCTGCATATTGCATTTTTAATGAAAAATTTCAGGCTACAGCACTGTGCATTCATTAAATTCTCCATACACTGCTAAATATCCTTCTGTTACTCCCACAAACAAGTTGTGGAAAGTAGTTGTCTGCTTCTTTACTCTCAAGGCACATTGATCTTCTTTCACAATTGCTCTGTTTCAGTCCTTGAGGCCTGCATTGTGAGACCTTCCTTTCTGCAGCAATGGCTCATGTTGTTGCCAACTGAAGTACAGTTTAGTTTAAAGGCCGTTTAGTGAATGCCAGCATTCATTTGGAAGAAGCTTAAAATTAGCATTTTCTGTGCTTGATACTGGAAAGTACCAGGCTCCCTCATCCTGATTAGCAAAACACTGAGACTTGCATATAAAGCTCTCAATCAGTTCTCACATTGATTTCAGTGGCGTCAATCACACATTTAAAATTCCAGATGCTAAAATGATTAGCAGGTTGGGGGTGAGAGCACTCCATTTCTGGAGGCGTAATGAATAGGTCAAATGAATCTTTAAAAAATATATATTTTTTTTTAAATCCTCCTGATTAAAAAGCAAACAGAATGCAGAGTCAAATTTTTAGTGACATAAGCATCCTGACTGGAAACTCCAAGGAAGTTTCTTTCTCTTTTAAATAACTGGGTTTTTTTTGTAGAAGAACCTTAGTCTACTTATAATTAAGTCTTAAAGCTAGGCAGTCATTTAAGCCTCACAGATGGTAATTTGAGGTCTTATGTGAATTTGCTTTCCTTTGTTGACAGTAATTTATTTCTGGGAAAAAAAATTAAAAAGAAGAAGACTGTTATAAGATGGTTTTGTTTCCTATGGGGTTTCTCATGAAGTGCTGACAAAAATAAGGCTGAAATCTAAACTGAAATTATCAGGTATGGAATCTGAATGGTAGCTTTCTTTCTAAGCAAAATGATCCAAATTCAGACTAGCCTAAACCCACAGATTCTTAATTACTTCTTATTGCCACTTATATAAATTAAAAACACGTGTGAAAAGTATTTGATTTTTTATAAAGCCTTGGTAATTTGCCTATATGCTTATGAAAAAAACCATGCATACCTTGGACTAGCACATGCCAGCAAATAAATGCTGTAAATTCTAACTCTTCTGAATTGACTAGCTATCTGTGAACAAGTGGATGTTTTATGCACTCGTATTGTAGTGGCAGATATTTGGCAGACACATCAGGTGCTTACTTTTAAATATTTATTTCTGTGTTTATTTTTCTTTCATATGCTGCTGAAGTAACAAGTAACTCATATTTAAACAGTATTCTTGTATACTCATCCAAGAGACTAAAAACAGACACAGTTGATATATAAAGAAATTATGGTAAGGTGCAAAAAAAAAAAAAAAAAGGCAGATTTTCTATATTAATACAGCCTTTTATACTGTGTAGGGCTGCATCTACCCCTAAGGAAGTAGCAGTCATTTATATTACAACTGTTAAACAAAAATGTACAGTA
This sequence comes from Ceyx cyanopectus, assembly GCA_013401355.1. Lineage (NCBI taxonomy): Eukaryota > Metazoa > Chordata > Aves > Coraciiformes > Alcedinidae > Ceyx > Ceyx cyanopectus. The sequence goes on along the minus strand of VYZU01090624.1, from coordinate 7,952 downwards.
TAAATGGGCTTCTGTTCACAGTGTCTTGTCAGAGCTGCTGTCTGCTCCTGGTATCTTCCTTGGAGTGTATGAGAGATGACTTCAGCAGCTTTGTAGACCAGATGTGTACCTTCTCTTTGCCTCGAACGACCAGTGACAGTCCATGAAAATGATGTTTTTTTCACATCAGAGAGAATACTTATGAAAAGGTAATAGGAGGACTGCTAGGAAGCAACACCAGAATGGCTTAGTAGAGTTGGAGAGTCCAGGCAGAATTTGGGAGGGAAGGCTGTCCCTCAAAGGCAGGCCATATTGCTTATGTGTACCAATTAAGCAAGTGCTTACATATGGGCAGAAACTGAGAGAAGTTCCGTGTTGAAGTGACTCGATTAAAGAAGGAGAAATACATGTCGTGGGAAGTCTAAAGGAGATAGGTGTAATACTCTGTTGGGTCAAGAGCTAACTCGACACAGTTCCTGAGAGCTCTTAACAATACTTGTTTGCAGCCTGGCTGCTGAGAATTAGTACTGAGCACAGGATTTGTCTGATATATATTGCCACTAATTTAGAGGATGATTCTCCAGACTGTCTATGGGATCCTGATTCAGACATGGATGTCCTGGATTATTTTGCTGTTCTTAAAATATTTTTATTTCTCTCTGTGTTTCACTTCTTTCTGTCATTGCATTCCTGGTTTCTGTGACTTCTGCATCAAGTTTTACTCTCCTGATCTTGACTCTCCTGATCTTGTGTTTGATATGTTAGTAAAGCCTCCAGGACCAGGATTCCGTTTCACTGTGATTGATTTACTGTTGCCACCTTTTTCTACATCTTGTTTCTTTTGCTTTCTTTTTTTTTTTGGCCTTTTTGTGCATTTTTAGCTTGTCATCACATCCTCTCTTTTGCTTTTATAGACCTGGTTATGTTTTAGGCCTTGCCTCTAAAATATCCATCCAGAGAGTAATTTTGAAATAACACCATTGAGACTGCTGATGTGTTTATATGTTGCTTTACTTTTAGCACTTCTTGAATCAGCAGGTTTTATAATGTTTGTTGCACTACTTAAAGAGTGTCGTTCTAGTTTTCTTCTTTGCAACCAGAAATGCTTTAGAGGTTTTTGGCTGTGATGCGTTTCTTCATGTATTGTGTTAAAATCTAAGTGATAAAAATTAAAAGTTTTGATCTATAAAACAAATAAATACTCCTGAAGCAAATTTCTGCTTGTGTAAATTATCTTTGTCATTCAAATAATCTGTCTACAGCTATAGCATCTGTCTACACAGGACACTACGTAACATCTTTTTCAAAAGATATTCAGTAATTTTTAAATTATGGTAAAAAATGCTGTGAGACACATGACTTGTGTGGGCACAGTGGATTATTGAAAGGTTAAATGAGTGGCCATCTCAACGTCCTGACCTAGCTCTCGAACAACCATTCCTTTTTAAATAAGTACTTTTATCCAGGGATGAAAAATCAAAGTCCCTGACATTTATATTTCTTATGTGTGTCTGTTTCCAGGACATTACATTTCTGTGGATACATCTTACGAGGGTGAGAAAGCTGTGCTGTTGAGCCCTGAGCTGTACTCTGAGGAGTGGAGCTGTGTCAGACTGATATATCAGATAGCAGCTACTCCAGAGACTTCACCTGATCCTGTCAGGCTCAACCTTTACCTGAGGAAGGAAGGAGAGAGCTTTGATCGTTTGCTGTGGTCAGCCAAGGAGCCTTCAGATAGCTGGCTCATAGCTAGCTTAGATTTAACAAACAGCACAAAGAAGTACAAGGTAAACTGTGGGCTTTCTGTTGCCTGTCTTGGGGTGTATGGACTGCTTCTCAAACATGTCTGCTCTGGTCTCTGTTCTTTGCTTTTGCCTCTATCAGGGCCTGAGTTGGCCGACCACTCCATTCCTAAACTGGCGGGCAGAGCTGGCATGGGGCACACGTGGTGGTGCAGATGGCCCAGCACCTCGAGCCAGATGTGTGGAGCTGCAGGACTCCAGTAGCACACATGGCACCACCTCCCAGGTCTTGGGTTTGCTCTGTGCATTTCTGGAAGGAGGCAGAGGCTGAGAGGATACTGTTTCTACCTAAAACGCATCACATCACACCCTGTGCAATAAAACTACCCTGTACAGCCACAGTTGAGGAATCTGGAGCCCCATCCATGTGTAGTATTTTTTGGCCTTCTCTTGCTGTCCTTCCATGTGCCTTCTGTCCTTGAGAAAAAGCACTAATTTCTGTCTGTAATGCATTCTGCCAAGCTCTTCCGGCAAAAGCACTTCTCCTGACTGTAAGGATGATGAGCCCCCAATATAAATGTAATTTGTTCTCTTGTTTATCCTGTTTAAATAGCCAAGGTGATAATGGAAATAGCAAAATCCTAAAATTTACATTTTGGTTTATATTGTACAGATTGTGCTAGAAGGTGAAATGGGACAAGACAAATCCGCCAGTATAGCAGTTTTTGAAATTAAAATAACTCCTGGATATTGTATTGGTAAGTAGTGTCTGCTCAGCTCCCATATTCTCTGCACAGAAAGAAACACCTCATTGGCAGTTTAAAAACTGAATTAAAGGTGTGAGGTTAGAAAAAAGACAATGTCATTTTCATTATGGAAAAGTAGGCTGACATACTCTATGTAGATATTTTTAAGGGTTGCACACACTAGAGTATGCTTTTAGTCACCCACCTCTGTGATACATATATATAGAGGTATTTCACATACAATAATTCATTATAAAGCTATTAATTGTTCAATCAGGAACACAAAACTAGACTTCCACAAATATTATACATAACATCTATGATGTTGTTTCTGCTGTCTGCCTGCTTGTGTTTCACTACAGTGGCATCTTGCAGGCTGCAGAATGAAAACTGTTGATATTTACACTTAATGCGATTTCTTCATAACATCTGCCAGAAACCACTAATGAAGTTCAGAAATTTCAGTGGCTAAGACCCTGGAAGACCTTTGCATTTATGGGGAACTCTGGTGGAGTCCAACCAAATTGTCACAATTGTTTGGTTCTGTGAAGCAAACAAAGCAGACTCATTACAGCTATGAAATACTAGTCCTGCTTTTATTCTAGCCATTTCTGTCTTGCAAGTGGAAGTTCTGATTTATTTAATATGATGAAGTGATGTATTTTAAATCTATTCTATTTGGTTTTATATTGCAAATACTGAAAAGATAGATCAGAGTGAACAGGATGGAAATGAGAATTTAAATCAAAAACTGTGTTTGCTTCCATTTATTATAAGATGTTAAGTGCTATGCCCAGGTTTATAAGTAAAGGTGTTATCTTCATTGCCATTTGTAAAATGAGGCCAGTGCTTAGCTTTACCTCTCTCCTAGTTTCTGTAATGAAAATGTTTGTGCTCAGCTGCTGATGTGACTTTGCAGAATGTGACTTTGAAGAAAATCATCTTTGTGGCTTTGTGAACCGCTGGAACCCCAATGTCAACTGGTTTGTTGGTGGAGGGAACATTCGTAATTCTCAGTCTATCCTGCCCAAAGACCACACACTTAACAATGAACTGGGTAAGATCAAATGTAAACCAGAAGTATAGTGGAAAATTTGAGTCTGTGATCCACGTATGACTCTTATACTGCAGATTATTATGTGAGATCTGTCTTTTCTCCTTCCATTGGGTGGGGTAGGAATGACTTATGTGAAAAAAGGGATTAGAAAAAGGTGGGGAGAATTTGCAGAAAATTATACAAAATCTGTAAGCTTTGTAATAAGGTTGTTATGCTCTTTGCTAGGCTTCAAAACTATTCAAAATAAAGATAAGACTTTGGACAAAGTGGAGGAAAAGTCATGTTTCTATGCGTTCTAAAAGTATTGGCCACAGTAAGTTTTAAAATCTTTTACCACTGCTCTGGTAAAGATCTGGCAGGGATTGTCTTTCCAGTGGCTATTGAGAAATCTGAATAGGAAAGCTAAAGGATTGAAACTTGCTTGGCGAATCTTAGGGTAAATTGTACAGTTTAGGAATTTTGGTTTTTTTCAGTCAAATGTGGTGCCGTTAACGCAATCTGTTGGAGTCAGAATGCTGTACAGACTTAAAGGATTTTCAGCCCTATATCAAATACCCATCCCAGCCACCTTGTTGAGAGGAAGACATTTTACTTCATCATACAGAAGGGCTGAGGGACATCTTAGCCTTTGGTGTAGTGTTGCATGAGGTACCACAGAAAGAGATCTGGCTGATGCAGCACACTGTGTCTCAATGTGACACTCATGATGGCACAAGAAATCATCATGAAAAGCAAGGTTGATCCTCTTTCCTTAACTCATGCCGCTGTGCCTTTTTAGTTATTTCACAATTGTGTGAGTTGAGTACAGAGTGTCTGTCCCACCCTGCATCACCCCATGGCACCTAAATGCTGGTAAAATTTTGATATAATTTTAGCTCACCAGAACTTCAACAGCACAGTGGTTCTACCTATTTAAGTACTGTATGTGATAGAAAAAAACAACAACCAGAAGGAATATGTTTTCTTGTAGCCACGGTGTTTCTTTTTCACACCAAACCCTCACTGCTGGCCATCAGCTGAGAAGAGCCCAAGAAGCCAACAGTCACAGAAGAGCCTTCTTTTTTTTCAAGAATTGTGCTACAAAGGTGTATTAGCCAGGGAGATCACAATTAAGCTATGGAATGTGGCATTACTGCAGAGCAAAATATAAGCCCAAAACTTCTCATGAAAGTACTGCTGAATTGTTACCAGTCCCCTCATGGTGGGCAGGCTGGAGAAGACCCAGAGCCAAACAAGTCTTTTCCTCTACTTCCACTGGAATTAAGCAAGAAATGACATCTCCATGTTTGAAAACACTATTAGCTAATTAATGTAGTGGTGTAGATACAAACCTAATGGCACTGTTTGCAGTGTCCATGCTGAAGTACCCAGTCAATTTAATACATTCCTCCAAGCTTTCTAGAAGAACCATCTTTTCTGTTCATCACCTGTGATGCTGTGTTTCTGTGAGTGCAGAAGGAAAACTACAGATTCACAGCATATCTATGCACATGGATGTGTCCTGTTTAAATTGAGATATCTCACCCAAAATAAATATATAAGAATCTATACCCTTTAAACTCCAGCAGTTTAAGTCCAGCATATAGGCCATTGAAGAGGAGAAAGTCTACTCATCTGTAACACATTTTTCTGTTTATTAACATGGGAAAAAGAAAAAATACTATTCTGAGCTGTTGGGAGGCAGGGAATTTACTTGGTTATAACATGTTTTGCCATTTGGCTCCCAAGATTCAGACTCTTTATTTATTACTTTCTTTAATATAAAGGTCTCAAAAAAGACTTAAGAACTGAGAATGACTGTTTTGCCAAGTGTGTCTTAGCCAAACAATTTTGGATTTTACATGGAAGAAGGAAAAAAAAAAAAGTAGAATTACTAAAATTTCCTAGGAATCAACTATCATTGTCCAGGTTCTGGAGATACGTGTCTAGTTTCTGCACATCTCCTGATATGTCTTGTAAGTGGTATCCTCTAAAGAGTGTTCTAACCAAGTTTCTTTTATACTTTTAGGTCACTACATGTATGTGGACTCTGTTTACGTCAAACATTTTCAAGAAGTGGCCCAGCTAATCTCACCAAAGACCACAGCCCCAATGTCTGGCTGCTTATCTTTTTATTATCAACTTAAGCAGGAGAGTAGCATTGTTTTTACAGTTTACTTGAGAGACACAAGTGGCTTTTATGAAGAAATCTGGAAAACAGACAGTGCACTGAGTGCAGACTGGGAGCTAGCAGAAGTTGACTTCAATGTGCCATACCCCATGGAGGTAAAGCAATTATTCCTCTAATATCTATCTGTGACTTTCAAGTTGCATCACAGGCCAAGTTGGGAACATGGCAGTAGCTGTCCAGTGTCTGAAAGATGGTTTTAAAGATGCAGGCAATCTGTAATTTCCTCTGCCCACTGCATAATGGCCAAAAAGGAATCACTTTCCATACTGGCGCTTGATTTTTAGCAAACATGAAGTCAGCTGGTGAAGTGCTTGACCATAATACCTTGGGAAGCTGTAGAGGCCTACTAATGTGAGGTCTTTCAGTTCCCACTAAATAATGTCAGTGTTATCACAGTCCCATGTATCTGTAACTCAGTGATGTATTTTTGAGGATGCTATCATAAGATAATGCGTGCCTTCCATTGTGTAAGAAAGAGAGAAAAATACCTGAACTTTATCCACTGCCTTAC